>CAUYPK010108622.1:0-73573 GCA_963574355.1 Loris lydekkerianus | reverse complement strand
CTATACCACAAGACTATGAGGAAAGGACCAAGGAAGGGGAAGGGAGGGGGGAGGTTTGGGTGGAGGGAGGGTGATGGGTTGGGCCACATCTATGGTGCATATTTTTATCTATAATAAAATAAATAAATAAATAAATAAATACTTAAGAAAAAAAAAAAAAAAAGAAATCACTGGGTGGCGCCTGTGGCTCAAAGGGGTAGGGCGCTGGTCCCATATGCTGGAGGTGGCGGGTTCAAACCCAGCCCTGGCCAAAACCCACAAATAAGTAAATAAATTTAAAAAAAAGAAATCACAATGGCTGAATTTACCAAGTTAGCAAATGTACTGATTTAATCAAAATGTGGGACAATTTCTGAATCTATCAGCCAATTTCTGGGAGGTGACACTGACCGCACTGACATTAAACAGTATTCTTCCCTAACTCCAGCATACTGGGATTCTAGGACATTTTAAAAGGGGAATTATTTATTTATTTATTTATTTATTCACTTATTTTTGTTGCATTAGAGTCTCACTCTATCGCCCTGGGTAGAGTGCCGTTGCATCACAGCTCACAGCAACCTCCAACTCCTGGGCTCAAGCGATTCTCCTGCCTCCGCCTCCCAAGTAGCTGGGATTATATGCACCGCCACAACGCCTGGCTATTTTTTTTTATTGCAGCCGTCATTGTTGTTTGGTGGGCCTGGGCTGGATTCGAACCCGCCATCTCAAGCTGGTCTTGAATGCCTAAGCTCAAGTGATCCACCAGCCTCAGACTCCCAGAGTGCCAGGATTACAGGCGTGAGCTACAATGTCATGACTTAATTACACAGCTTGTTCCAAATAGGACATGATATTTTAGGCAATGGACTAAGTTTTAAGATCTAGATAATCTAACCTACTTAACAAGTTCTTGGCTACATCTCTAAGCTGCAGTCAAAAAAATGACCCATCATCTAGAATAACAGATGGTATGAGAACACTATGTTTAAAGTAATGTCCATGATGTATAAATTATCAACTTTGTACGATAGTCTTGCTGTCATTTACTTGAACGGCAAAACCTCTAGCATTGTACAATTGAAAAGACAATCAACATTGAAGCAAACAGTCCATAGTACTGCAACCCTGAAAAACACACATGAAATAAAAAGGGAAAACCCCCCTTTGCGTACATGACTCTCACTGCCAGATGAAACCTGTTATGTTTCTGATTTATTAATGCTTATCTGTGAATGCACTTCAGAGAATTCAAACAATATTTAACTTAATTTTCAACATAAAGGAAAGGTACCAATATCTTTAATAGAGTTCAACCTGAAAATAATGTCATCGTCCCCAGGTGGCAAGGCAAAAAGAATTCTGGCCAGATTCTTCAACCTTTGGGAAATTCTCCTTCCTCTTAGCATTTTTTCCTGGGTGACCCTGAGGATACGGGAGACACTGGGGATTCTGGCCATAACAGGGACACAGGGGGTGCTGGGTCATGCTGAGGACATTAATCACGCTGGTCATCTTGGTGATGGTGAAGCTGCTGATGCTATTGACATGTAAGAATCACTTTGATGCAGAAATTTTTTATAGCTGAGTCACAGAATTCCAAGTTTGTCAGAAAAGCACATATTTATTTTACCTTGTGAAATGTTAATCATTTATGAGCCATTTTCTGGTTCTGCATTCGAGACAACTCACTTGTCAGAAGGAAGAGTGATGTGGAGTGGTGCTTCTGGGACAGCAGAGGCTCCCGCTGTTAGGAGGACCATAGTTTTCGTGAGGTTCTGGTGCCTAATGCCCTCAAATGGTAGATTTTTGTGCTTGCCCTGTGGCTTTCTGACTTGTGGACTCTGTGGCTCTTTGCTGTCTGCTAATCAATGATTGCAATAAAGTACTTGAGTCTGGGGAATAGTGACTATTAATTACTATAAACACTCAACATGGTCATTAGTAGAAAGGAGGGCATAGGGTTAAAAAAAAGTAAACACTCAAGCCAGGTAGATTTTTCCTAATAATCTCTGAAATGCGTATTTCACAATTTAAGATTCATATATAAAAGTATTTCTAAGTGAACATTTACCCTCATCTCTCCCTATAAACAAGTTCTCTGGGAACAGCCACCTCTGTGTCAGACCTTTCATTCTTCCAAAAGGATTATGTGCTAAATAATTACTGACTGGTCAATCGTGAATCTGACATGTTCTTATATTTTCCCTAAGTGTCCACTTCGCCCCTCCCCCTGCGTCAGTATCACAGATGATCAGTAGGTTATCATCAACAGTGGGTGTTGAAGTTAAGGGATGAAAACTCCTACCTTGATAGCATGGGTTCAGGTGATTCGCAGGTTAGAACACACCATGGTCAGAATGGGAGACAGGTCACCAGGGCCCGATGGGACAGTCAGGACGTTCAAGCTAGTAATGGCCTTACCCATCAGGGAAGGTTCCACAAGTAGAGGAACCAAAATATTCCCAGAAACGTAGCAGAAGTCTGCTTATTCTGTAGCTATAATAACATGTTACTTGTTTAAACCTCTTCCCAGTTGGTTGATCAAGGACAATGCAGTTCTGTGAATAAACATTTGCAAACCAAGGAATCAGTATCAACACTCACTTGTGAAAGTCAGCCAGTCAGGGTCATACTCAGCCCACTCAACATGCCTCTGCGCATCACCAATCAGTGGCAGGCCCACCTAAAGCCCAGGTGCCGAGGAAGTCAGCCCACTGCTCCTCTGACTCCCCAGTCCCTCAACTCTATGAAGCCCGTCTCTTCAATGATCCACATTCTGCTCCATGCAGGGGACTGCGCCTAGCAAGGGTGACTTTCTCTTACTATTCTAAGTCATGAGTTTAGCTCTGTCTTTTTATCTCAGTTCCATAGGTTCCACTGAGATCATTCAGAAGCCCTACTATGGGATCCTTGGACGGTAGGAGCATTCACTGGACCCCAAACTCTGGTTGCCCTTTGTATATGCAGCCAAGGACATCAGTGTTGGCAATGAGTTGAGCTCCGACTATTTCTCCTGGCCTCATATTGCTCAAGGCATTGTGTTGTCCTAGGATTTGTAGCCTAGCATGTCCTCATATGAGGTCGTTGGGCTGAGGTCTTTGTACCAAGTAATTAGATCTTTCACTGAGAGGTCCACCATCAGATAATTGACTTACATCTTTGCATAAGGCTTTAGGCCCCTGTCTGGTCTTGGAGGTGTGGCACTTGAAAAATAGTATTATGCCATTAAACTACTTATTCTATGGTGCTTGCTTTGCTTTGGCTACTGTTTGTCTCATTGCATAGGTATAAGTCTCATTGCATAGGTTTCTGTTTTATCTGGAATGCATTTTTTCTGTTGACTATAAAAACGATTGTTCTATAAGGCATGGGCTTGGTAAGTTTCCAGTCCAATCTAAGCCTGACCTGAGAGCTAATGACCATGAGACCAGTGACCAATTTATGAAAAAGCAATCAGTCGACCTTTGCTTTGGGTCCAATACATAACTTCCATGAGGGCACTCCTGACTTGTCAGTTTGTGAAAGTATGTCATTTTGTTTCATTTGCATACCAGCTTAGTGGATGTTGAGTTGGAGGTTGTATGGCCCCGTCCTAGGCTCTGATCTGGGATCCTAAGACACAATTCACAAGCACAAACATTCTTGTGTGTCATGGTTCATCTCTGTCAAAGTCTCTACTTCTCCTTGAAGAATGTCTATTTCCTATTTTAAAATGCATTATAATCCTAGGCGGTACCCATAGCTCAGTGGGTAGGGCACTGGCCACATACACCGAGGCTGGCAGGTTCAAACCCGGCCTGGGCCAGCTAAAACAACAATAACAACTGCAACAACAAAATAGCCAGGCACCTATTGTCCCAGCTACTTCGGAGGCTGTGGCAAGAGAATCACTTGAGCCCAAGAGTTTGAGGTTGTTGTGAGCTGGGATGCCACAGCACTCTACCCAGGGTGACATAGTGAGACTCTGTCTCAAAAAAATAAAATAAAATACAATAAAATGTATTATAATCCTAATTCTTGCACTTTTCTTCATAAATGCCATTCTTTTGCCTAAGGAAAAGCTTCTGGCAAATCAAAATCAATAAATTAACATATTTCAGAGAGGCTCTAGAAAAATTAGGAGATAAACTTCAGTTAAAAGTCAGCTGCTTTAACTGGTATTTTGAAGTCTTAAAATAAGATTCCAACTCTAAGACAAGTCTCAAAGATTTTTTAACCTTCCCCACCCTTCTCTCTGATATACTTCTGTTCAGCTTTATCTAAAAATCCTACATGAACTACCCTTATTTCAATGCTATCTTGGGAAAAACACAATTGCATTATAAAAATTTTAGGCAAAAGTTAGGTTTATAAAATTCAAATTTAAACCCAAATTTAGAGCTAAGGTAAAAGTTATAATGAAGAATTTTTCTAAACTCCAGGGAAGAAAGCAAAAAAGTTGTTATAGAAGTGAGAATATTTTTAAGAAATCAAACAAAATTCTTATTGTCTTGGACTATACATCTGTACCAACTAATTAACTGAAATCAGACCAGGCGTGGTGGCTCATGCCTGTAATCCTAGCACTCTGGGAGGCCGAGGCAGGTAGATTGCTTGAGCTCACAGGTTTGGGACCAGCCTGAGCCAGAGCAAGACTCTTATCTCTAAAAATAGCCAGGCACTGTGGCGGGCACCTATAGTCTTACCTACTAGGGAGGCTAAGGCAAGAGGATCGCTTGAGCCCAAGAGTTTGAGGTTGTTGTGAGCTATGGTGCCACAGCACTCTACTGGGGTCAACAAAGAGAGACTCTGTCTCAAAAAATCGTAATAAAATAAAACAAATTAACCAAAATACCCTCACATGGGGAAAAAATGTTTAAAAGAAGAAGGATAGAAAAGGGGAGAATTATATAACCTTGCTATGAAAATTTAAATAGAAAAATAGAAAATACATAAGTTGATTTCAGAAGCTTTTAAGGAAAGGTTAAATAAAGGGGTTCAAAATTGTAAACTAAATAAAGATAGAAAACAGACTTCAGAAAACTTGCAAACAATATCTGGTATCAACTTGACAGCTAAAGTATAGCTTTATTCTGTCTTTCTATAAGTGGGCTTAAACCTGAACTAAGCCTAACAAGAAAAAAAATAAACTAAAATATGAAATTGCCAATTCAGAAAATATCTAATAAGGGGCTAGACATTTCCATATAGACTTAAAAAGTGGATGCTCAGAATCACTATGAGAAGTGGCTCTCTGGGTGAAACATCATTGAAGGCCTCTAATGTCAGGGACTTAGGAGCCTACCGAGGTCAGGATCCCCTATACCTGAACCTGGATTAACAAAGGTAAAACAGTCTATATTTAAGCTAGAATGAAAAGGATCACAGTTACCTAAGAAAGACACAGGGAACCTCTGGGACAAGCTTTCTTGATCAGAGCTGGGAAATCCTGGGTCATCACTTGGGATGCCATTCAGTCCCTCCTTGCAATATTTCTAGTTAGTCTCATAGCTGTCTGGAGCCTGCCATCTGGAACTTCACAGGCTTTGCCCAACACTTCCTGACAGATGATTCAACAAATAATTCCAAGAACAGGATAAAATCACGTTAGTTAATGTGCAAACATCAGATGTGTACAGACGAAACTTAGGGTTTGAGGACAGAACCAACAGCAGTGGTGAAGAGCTGGATGATTCTGAAGTCTCTCCTGAAGGTATGGCTGAACTGGGACCAAGAATAGGGGACCAAAAACTACATGTTCCCACAAACCTGGGGAAAGACTGGGTGTTCTTTAGTGCAGAGCCAGTTGTAAACTTATTTATTGTATCAATCAAGGACAATGTATCTCAATGAAGATGATCTTAAAAGCCAACCTATGGGAGTCTCCTCACTTTTGCAATTCAGACCATTAGGGTAATCTCCTACAGCAAACCCCCACTGCACTAACAACCAGTCGACATCAGTGGTTCATACAGATGATGTCATCCGCTCACACCTCTCTAGCCTGCCAATCCCTGAAGTCCCGAGTGCCATTTAACGATAGCTTTCTGCTCTGCTCAGAGAAATTGTCCCTGAAAGCACAGCTCTCCCACTGTGGTAAGCAATACATTTATCTTCGGCCTGTTATTTCAGGTCCTCATTAGTGGCTGCATCACCCTTTGACAAGGACAAGGCTTATCTGTCCCTTGTTCCAGTTCTAATCTCAGTGGCTGTCATAGGTTAGGGTTTACATGAATTTGAATAAAACTCAGCAGACAAACAAGAAGTGTTGTGGTTTCCCTGGGTTACACAACTAGCTGCTGGTGGAACTGTATTTAGAAACTCTGACACCCGCTACCACAGAGAAATAGTTTGTGATTAACCCTTCAACATATGAGCAGAGGCAGCCTCATACTGTATGCAGAGTCCTGGGTCATTTAAGGTCTTGCAAAGCCAAGGGATCCATTTTCAAAGTGATCTGGGAGAGGGAGTGTGTGTATATGTGTGTGCATATATATGTGTGTGTGTGCTCCACACATACATACACACACGCTGCCTTATTCCCTGTCTCTCCCAGATCACTTTAAAAATGGATCCCTTGGCTTTGTAAGACCTTAAATGATATATATATGACAGCACAAAGATGTTATAATGTGTTGCTTCTGCTATCTCCAAAGCAGAGAAATGAGAGAGCCCTTTATCCTTTTATAATATACCTGAGATATAATTATAATTGCTTCCCCCTTTTAAAGCTGTATTTGGTATCGATAGTAAACCATGTTTGCCGGGGTAAGCATCCTGGCAGTAGAGGACTAATGTTCAGTGGGGCCTCGATGGTGGCCAGTCCTCTTGCTCCTGACCTGGAATTGGTGTGGGTGCTTGCACACAGGGAACATGGCTCCAGGCAGGTTGGTGGAAGTGTCTGTGTTCTTTTCCATCAGCTCTCCTTGTTCAGTTTAGAGATCTAATAGATCAGAGCTTCCCAAATTCAGTACTGTGGACGTTTTGGTCTAAACAGTCATTTGCTGTGAGGGTGTCCTGTGCACTGTACAACACTTCCCAGCATTCCTGACCTCTGCACACCAGATGCTGTTAGCACCCACTCCCCCTGACTTGGGCATCAGAAATGTCTCCAGACATTCCAAATGGGGGACCAGATTACCCTGGCAACTGCTATTTTAGATAAAGAACAGGGAGCCCCTGACTCCTTTTCTCTTTCTTTCTTCTAGAACAGCACCCTCCCCACTTTTCTAGCTGTATCTCTGGTCCCTCTGAGCTTGACTGGGCCTGGTGAAAATTGGCTACTGACTTCAAAAAACACATGCATAGCCCATGGCAGGTGTCCGTCTCCCTCACTGGACCAAACTTTTCACAGTCAAAAACAATGCCGTTACCATCCTTTCACCAAACCCATAGTATGTACTCAGCAAATAATTGAAAATAGGAATTGTGTACATTTCTGATTTAACTTCATACGTGAATTAAGTTCAAGGAATCACCCTTGGCAATGGAAAGGGGAGCTTTCTACATGTCTAACATTTTCAATTTATTGAAATTTCAAGTCATTGGTTCAGATTATTAAGAGTTAAGGCAAAGCAGAAAAGTGTGGGTGGGGCCAGGAGGAGAAGAAAGGCCCTGATTGTGGCTGTCTAGCGGCTGTCATACAGTAAATGCCACTTGTAGAGAGCTGGATTTTTAATTTCCTCCTCTAACTTCACTATGTTGGGGAAGACAGATGACGTGGGAGAAACAGCAGAATCAACACCACACGGCGATGCGGGCAAATAACAATCGCAGCAGTCTGCAGGGGCTAGTGGAAGCAACATTAGTCGTCCCCCACTAGGAGGGGGGGCCATGCAGAATGCTAGTAACCTAGATGACGATACCACATTTTGCAAAATCAGTTGGTATTTTGCAAAGAAACAATGGGCTGGGCTGAAACCCTGAGCTGCTTAGCCTGGTGCGCAGCTGTCCTCCCTGCAGTCTCACCTCCACCCCTTCCACCTTCAACACCCCCCTGAGAGTGCAGAAAGCTGACTGACGCAGGGTACCCAGAGACCAGCCCATCCAGATGTTCTAAAGGGTGCTATAAATTCATAGAACTTCAGGACCAAAGGGGACTCTGGAGAATTAAGTAATCCAACCCCCTGAGTCTACAAATAAAGGACTCCTCAGAAATGGCAAATGGAAAACAGACAGAGTGATGGTGAGGACCTGACTGGCTCTGTGTGAGGAAACACGTCTGGCAGAACCAGTTTCTGACGCGCTCTTTCCCTCTCCCGGTCCATTCCACCCCAAACCAAAGAGCTACTCGGGTGGGCAGCGGGGAGGCACCCTGGGGACGATGTCTGTACAAATGTGAGTGCCGGGTTTTTAAGGCCCGGGGTCACACCCACCTGCACAGCCTCGCGCACGGGTAAGACGCTGTTGGTCTTCCTCGAGCCCAGGCGGACCTTGGCGGCCCTGTAGATCTTCCAGTACACGAAGAGGACCACGCACAGCGGCAGGTAGAAGGCACCGACGGTGGAGAACACGGTGTAGGAGGGTTCACGGCTCACCTGGCACTCCTCGCGCTCCTCCGAATAAGTCTCCCCCCAGCCAAACAGCAGCGGAGCCAGAGAGATGACAGCCGAGAGCGCCCAGGTGACCAGGATCATCACGTTGGAGACGTGCTTGCGAACGCGCAGCGTGTATTCCAGGTGGTGGGTGATGGACCAGTAGCGGTCCAGCGCGATGGCCGTCACGTTCCAGATGCTGGCCGTGCAGCACAGCACGTCGCACGCGATCCACAGCTGGCAGAGCCGCCGGCCCAGCTGCCAGCGGCGCCGGGACGTCTCGTGGACCAGGCTGAGTGGCATGACCAGCGTGGCCACCAGGACATCCGAGACGGCCATGGACGCCACCAGGTTGTGCGGCACGCGGTGGAAGGTGCGAACGCGGAGAATGGTTGCCAGCACGAGCAGGTTCCAGGCGAACGTCGCCGCCACCAGGAAACCTAGTAAGGTCAGGACGAGCACCCCGAAGATAGAGTGCAGAGGGGGGCTGGCGCGCAGGCCATCTGGGCTCGGGCCAAGGCTGTGGTTGGTCTCCAAAGGGGCGGGGGTGGACAGGGAAGGAAAGCTTAGGTTCGCAGGCAAATCCATCTCTGGCAGGAGACGGGCCCAGGGTGTTTGCTGCAGGGGCGTTCGGGTGCCTCAAATTAGTTGCTGCACCCAGCGCCAATCCGGATGTTTGCAACCTCTGGCCAGTGGCGCGTTTCTGGGAAATGCCTGCGAATTCTGCCCCAGCCTCCTGCCAGTGAGCGTCTGTGGCCGAGAGGAAGGCGCTGGGCTGGAGCGCCGCAGGTCCGAAGCCCTCAGAGGCCAGGGCCCCTGACCGCGGCGCAAAGGGCTGTCTGGCCAGCGGAGCGGGGCAGCGCGCAGGCTGAAGAGGCCGGCGGCCGGGCGTGTGGGCGCGGGGAGAGGGGCTGGTGCGTCATGCGGCTGCCTCAGAGCGTCACCTCCTCGCCCCTCCCTCCAGACTGCAGACCAGGCAGCGGAAGCCCGTTATTCTGGGCCTCCTGTGCTCCGTCTAGGTCTCCCCGCGGCCTGTGCAGAGCTGCGGCCCCGCAGTGCAGGCTGCGCGCCCCCCCGGCCCTGCCTGGTGCAAATGGGGACCAGCGCGGCCTCAGACGTCAGCCCCGAGCCCCGCGCTCCCCGCCCCCCGCCGCGGCCTGGCGCTGTCCGCGGTGCTGCTTGCCGCAGCTCTCGTCCCAGCCCCCAGCGCTGTGCTGCCCACTTGCTCCGCCTCGCCCGGCCCCGCCTGGCCTACCCCGAGCTCGGCGCTGGCCATGGTACTTTCGCTCCTTCCTGAAACGGGTTGCCCGCTTGAGACACTCCACTAGCCTCTCCCACGCGTCCTTCGGGTGCCCTGCAGTCTTGAAGGGCATCTCAGCTTCTCTGGGTGCTCCTAGCAGTGCTCGGGTCCGGGGTCTAAGGGACCTTCGCCGGCTTCACCTCTGACGAAGACTTCAGAGCCCGAGCGCGGGGTTTCTGCGCAGCTGCGTCCGGGCAGGGCGCCCCACCACGCGTGTGCGCATGCGTGTGCGCGTGCGCTCTGCGCAGGGCTCTGCACCTTACCTAAGTTTGATGAAACTTACCTGACTTGTGGTCTTGGGCCACTTGTTAAATACACTAACATAACAAAAGCTGACGAGCAAAAAAAAGTCCGTGTGTAATTTTGGTGGCATCGGAGCCACCAATCCACGTGACTCAGCTTCCCGGAATGCTGGGATTAAAGACGTCACCCACTTTGCCCAGCCTTCTTTTTTTGTTTTTGTTTCGTTTTGTTTGAGACAGTTTCACTTTGTCACCCTCGGTAGAGTGCTGTGGCATCACAGCTCAGAGCAACCTCAAACTCTTGGGCTCAAGCGATTCTCTTGCCTCAGCCTCCTGAGTAGCTGGGACTGCAGGTGCCCACCACAACACCCGGCTATTTTTAGAAACAGGTTCTCGGTCTGGCTCAGGCTGGTCTTCAACTCCTGACCTCAAGCAACCTGCCCTCCTCAGCCTCCCAGAGTGCCGGGATTACACGTGTGAGCCACCACGCCTGGCCACATTAAGCTTTTTAAAAAGTGTATATAAGTAGGCTCGCCCTTGCCTCTTGTAGTTCATGAGGCTAAGGCGCCAGCCACATACACCTGAGCTGGCGGGTTCCAATCCAGCCCTGGCCGCCAAACAACAATGACGGCTGCATCACACACACACACACACACACACACACACACACACACACACAAATAGCCAGGCGTTTTAGTGGGCACTTGTAGTCCCAGCTACTTGGGAGGCTGAGGCAGGAGAATTGCCCTAAGTCCAGGAGTTTGAGGTTGCTGTAAGCTGGGATGCCATAGCACTCTACTGAGGGCGACATAGCAAAATTCTGTCTCAAAAGAAAAGAAAGAGGGGTCGCCTGTGGCTCAACGGACTAGGGTGCAGGCCACATATGCCAGAGGTGGCGGGTTCAGACCCAACCTTTGCCAGAAACTGCAAAAAAAGAAAGAAAATACCAAACATGCCTATAATTTTTATAATTTCAGTACTCTGGGAGGCCATGGCAGGTGGATCCTTTGAGCTCAGGAGTTTGAGATTAGTCTGAATAAAAGCAACACCCAGCTCTTCTAAAAATGGAAATACTTTGGGCTTTACCTGTAGCTCAAGGAGTAGGGCACCAGCCCTATATACCGGAAGCAGCAGGTTCAAACCCGTCCCTGGCCAAAAACTGCAACAACAAAACATAAATAAATAAAATATAAACATAAAAATGGAAAAACTGAGGCAAGAGGATAGCTTGAGCCCAAGAGTTTGAGGTTGCTGTGATCTTTGATGCCGCGGCCCTCTACCCAGGGCCACAGCCTGAGACTCTGTCTCAAAAGAAAAAAAAAAAAAATGTGGAAACAGCCTAAATGCCCACCAACCCAGGAATGGATTAACACGCTGTGGTATATGTACACCATGGAATACTATTCAGCCATTTAAAACAATGGAGACTTTACAGCCTTTGTATTAACCTGAATGGAAGTGAAACACATTATTCTTAGTAAAGCATCACAAGAATGGAGAAGCATGAATCCTATGCACTCAATTTTGATATGAGGTCAATTAATGACAATTAAGGATGCGGTGGGGGTAGGAGAAGGGGAGAGCAGAGAGAGAAAGAAGGAAGGAGGGGTGGGGAAAGGAAGAGCAGAGAGAGGGAAGGAGGGAGGGGGTGGGGCCTTGGTGTGTGTCACACCTTTTGGGGGCAAAACACAATTGTAAGAGGGACTTTACCTAATAAATGCAATCAGTATAACCGGGTTTCTTGTACCCTCAATGAATCCCCAACAATAAATAAAAAACAAACAACTCCCCCCCAACTATCATTATTCAATTTCAGGCACTGGGGTAGTATTTGTAAATCATGCATGAAGCAAGCCTTCTCACCAAGGGAAAACACCTGACAGCATTTGTTCCCATAACAAAATTTGAGCTTTCAAGTGAAAATCAGAATTTTGAAGAAACTTATATTTATCACTCAGAACTTGATAGCTTCCCAATACTTAAAAGACCTTTCTGATAAGTAGTGATATTAACAAATGATTTTTTTTGGTATTGTATTATGAAATGAGTCAGCATCTTGAAGATATGGCTAATTCAGTGAACCAATATTATCCCAATGACCAATGCACAATGCTGCAGATCAATGGATTTTAATCTAACGAGGTACAAAAAGTATATGACATGATTTCAAATTCCATGTTGCAACAAACCTTTAAAAAACTACCACTTAGTGGGCGTTGCCTGTGGCTCAGTGGGCAGGGCGCCAGCCCCATATACCGGTTTGAACCCAGCACCGGCCAAACGGCAATAAAAAAAAAAAAAATAGCCAGGAGTTGTTGTGGGCGCCTGTAGTCCCAGCTACTTGGGAGGCTGAGGCAAGAGAATCACCTAAGCCCAGGAGTTGGAGGTTGCTATGAGCTGTGACGGCACAGCACTCTACCCAGGGTGATAAAGTAAGACTGTCTCTAAAAAAAAAAAAAAAGAAAGAAAAGAAAAACTACCACTTACGAGTTTTACTATAGCATCACAAATATCCATAATTATATGAAAAGAATATTAAAATGCTCCTCCATTTTTCAGTTATATATTTGTGTGTGGCTGGATTTTCTTCACAAACTTAAACCAAAATAACATGCCACAACAAATGGAGTGTAGAGACACATGATATTCCAGCTTGAAGAGATTTACAAAAAATGCAAAAATTAGCCCCAGCTGTTCTATCATCTGCACTACTAAGCCATCACCTGCCCTGGGCCACAGCTCAGCTATGAGACCAGCTGAGGGGGTCCCGGGAAGGCTGAGCGTGGGTCCCAGGTGGGCCAGCCTGACGTGCTAGTGCAAGTAAGAAGATGATTGCTGCTGTCACAGCCCTGCTCTGATGTAGACTTGGCTCAGAGGTCATGGGAGATTTTCCCAATAGGCAGTGCTGTAGGTGGGGCCCCTGTCAACTTGGCAGAAAGAGAAATGGCTGAGGTGAGAACATCAGAAGGCCCCTGAGCAGTGGCAGAAGGCCTGAAAAGTGGGAGACTAGGAAATTGACCTGTAGAAGAGGCGTGAGGATGAGCCGGAGAGAGTGAGCACAAGGTGTGAGCCTTTTTCTGTCCCTGCAGCACCTGCCAGAGAGTGTCTGCTCCAGACTAGGACATGGAAGACAGGTGGCTCTTCCTCACTTCCCTAGGGACCCATCTCCTCCATGGACCTCCTGGAAAACCGCACACTGCCCTCTGCCTCAGAGCCCGTTTCCAGGGAACAATCCAGGACAGCAGCACTTCACGCCAAGCTGCACGCGAGAACACAAGGGTGTTAGTGAAAGCAGGGCCCTCACACGCTGTGAACATCGCTCACAGTGCTCAGCAAGTGCTCAGATGAACTCGAAATACATAAGCCTGGGAGAGCTAATCTGCTGAAGAAGAAAATTCAAGATGCCACTGAGCATCTTGACACACGATGACGTGCTGTCCACAAAGGACCTCACACACAACAGTGGTCTCGCAAGATCATGACAGAGCTGGAAAATTCCTCTCGCCAGCGGTGCAGCAGACACATTCCTCATGAGTCAGTGGTGACGCTGGTGTGAACAATAACACTGTGAGGGTTTGTAACCCAGGAGCAACAGGTTACCCCAGACAGCCTGTGTGGGCTTGTGTAAACACTGACATTCACACCACGGAGAAAATCACTTTGCACATTTCTCCAACGTATCTCTCTTGTTAAGTGCCTTAATTACTTTTTCTATTGAATAAAGTTACTACTCTGAAGTTAGTGAATTACTGTGAAGAGACTATTTCAAATCTTATGCTAGAACAGACCCATTCTTACTTGCCTTAACACATTCTTACTACAGAACTTCTTTGCAAAGAACAGGACACTGCTTCTTGAGAACTGGAAGCCTAGAGTTTGCGGAGGTCAGCCTGCCTGCTCCCTGGTGGAAGCTGCAGCCGGTCTGCTCCCTGCATCAGGACTAAAGCAAAGGTTAAAAGCACTCCCTGACCCTATACAGAGAACAGTCTATGAAGTGGGGGAGTGTCCAGAAGGGTGAGGACCCTGGGTCCTTCATTGACAAGTAGGGCCAGAATAGAAAACCAGTTGAGGAAGAACTCATTGATGTGAGGGCACTCTCTCAGCACATGAGACTTAGTACCCCAGAAAGGACCCCTGGGGATGGGGCCCCCACTGCAAGGGCAGGAAATGCTGCTGAATTAGCTGTAAAAAAGCTGTAAAAAGCCTGAGTTGCCTTGATGGAGGAAGGAGTAGCTGGCCGGGAAAGGGCTTGCTGGAATAGACATATCACGTAAGGCTGAAGATTCAGATGGTTGCTGTGTTCCAGGGGGCTCAGAGGATGCCCCCCCCCCCACCATGCCAAGGCCAGGGGAGATGAATCGGAGGGCAGCTCAGTGGTGGATACCCTCTGAGGCCAGGAGGGAGGGTACAAGAGGCAGGTCACAGAGCTGGGCCCACCACTCCACACAGGTGGTGAGGTGTGAATAACAGGGGCCAGCTGTAGGTGCTTGGTCACCAGAAGCCAGGAACTCACAAATGCCGAGGAAGTTCACCCACCCCAGGAGAGGGGGCGGGGCTAGGAGTGCCCTGCATCCCTAAGGGAAAAATAGACAGGCCGCTGCTGAACCTCTATGAGCACTCACATTGGCGGAGTAGGAGGCTGAAGGCCGTCACCCCACTATAAAGCTTACTTTCTTGCTCAATTCCAGGAATGAAGTCAATTTTCAGATCCATAACCCATTGACTAAAAAGAAGGCCTTGTTCCTGGTAGGAAGGACCCTGCAATGTCCCGTCAGTATCCTAACAATTCACCTGGTCCTTTCCCAAAGGAGCCTCCAGCCATTTACTCAAAGGAGCGTCAATGTGGAAAGGGGGTACCCAGACGTGTGGCGGATTGCTAGATAGAGGATCACAAAGCATCATCAAAAATGTTCCATGTTCACCTCACCCTCAGCTCTCACCTTGGCAGGTCAGGAGTCCCCTGGAAGTGTCTCCGGATCTCCACTCCAAAGGGGTGTGGACTCTTGGCCATCCAACAGCACATGTCTGCTCCTAGTTATGATGGAGCAAGGGAGGTCTTTGCTTTCCAGTGTCGTGACCAGAGACCACCCATCTCTACCACGGTAAGTACATTCCTAAGTGTTTTTCTTTCTTTTTTTTTTTTTTGAGACAGAGCCTCAAGCTGTTGCCCTGGGTAGAGTGCTGTGGCATCACAGCTCACAGCAACCTCCAACTCCTGGGCTTAAGCGATTCTCCTGCCTCAGCCTCCCAAGTAGCTGGGACTACAGGCACCTGCCACGCTGCCTGGCTATTTTTTGGTTGCAGCCGTTATTGTTGTTTGGCAGGCCCGGGCTGGATTTGAACCCATCAGTTTAGGTGTATGTGGCTGGAGCCTTAGCAACTTGAGCCACAGGCGCTGAGCCTCCCTAAGTGTTTTGATTGCCCCTAATATACCAGATTGATGCAGAAGGGACACCTGCCCTGAAGAGTGTGAGATAGCAGAATGCACAACATGAGCACGGTACAGGCTCCAGGGTGTGAATCAGTCACACGGACGCTTAGCCCAGGGAAGACCCTGGGCACAGTGACCAGATGGGCTGGGGGATGCAGGCTTGTAGACAAGAGGGTGGGTGGTCCTGGCTCCAGCAGGAGAGTGTGACAGGCGTGTTTGAAAGTTCCACAGCTGGCAGGAAGGTGAGACGCCTGAGGCAGTGGAGCAGGTGGGTGCAGCTGGCCCAGTGATGGGAGCACTAACGTGAGGGTGGGGGGCGCCTTCCCAGGAGACGGGCATCTCAGGTAAGGGCAGAGAGCTCAGAGGTTTCACCTGGGATTCTGCAAGGCTCCAAGATGTCAGGGCAGCTTTTGAAATTTGGGGCCTTAAAGTTACCAGGTGCCCTGCTTACAGCTCCAACCGTGAGGAAAGTTCTCCTCCCCCTGGTGTTTTGAGGGCGTCCCCAACTGTGGCTGTGGCACAGCTGTCATGATTTTCAACTTGCACCGCACACTGAACCAACTGAATCAGAAACCAAGTTCAGGTTTTCCTCCTCACTCACTGATCTCCTGGGAGCCCAGCATGATCCTAAGTGTTAACTAGGGAAGTGGCTCTGAAGTAACTGGCAGGAGACGTGGGGGGCTTGGGACACCTCCCACAATCAAACCCCATGAGCCATTGTGGGTCCGTGCCTCAGCCACCTTTGTTTTTCAGGGTAAGTCAACAAACAGATTTACCTCTGGAAACTTTGCTTTGAGGGAAGATGGTCCTTGACGGCTGCACTTTAGAATTCCCTAATTAGGGCTTTAATGCACCAAATGTCCCCTTCCTGCTGGTGCCAACACAGCCACAGACCCACTGGCAAATAGTGAGCTGATCAATAGCCAACCCACCACAAGACGACGATGTGGGTTGGGGAGAGGTGGGCGAGTTCAGAAGCAGGTGGCAGGGGACAGAAGCAGGTGTTCTCAGGGCCACCTCTGCAGCGTTTCCATCCTTGACGGCTGCACTGTGCGTGCCAGTGCTCTGACCTGTCCATTTGGATGTGGTGGCTGGTGAGGCTCCCTGCACTGTGCCCCAGACCTGGAGAGAGGCTCTCTCCTCACTGCTGCACCTAAAAATGCAGCCGGTGTGTCCCCTGGAAATGGTTCAGACCAGACTCCAGCAGGGCAAGCCTTGAACCACTTTCTTCAAGGTGGTCTCCTTCTACTTTAGAGGGAAAAATAGTAACCCACGTAACTAAGTGTCCTTCCGGAAACCTCCCGTCTTCTGGCAGGCCCCTGTTTTACTAAGATAGTCATGGTACTCGCTAGTTCCTTCTCAGCGGTGCAGTATCAGCGTCTAGTTTATCAGCATAAGGACCAGCTGGTGTTCTTTGGGGCATCAAGTTCCTTCAAGACTGGTACAGAGAGCAGGAGGGCTGACCACCATGCCAGGGAGCAGAGGATTGTTTCTGAGTTTTGTTGTTGTTGCTGTTGTTTTTTGTTTTGTTTTGTTTTCCCGAGAAAAATCACATTTACCAGAGCAATGCCTGCATGCCAGGTGCCATAGCCTATATTAATTTACTCCACAGAAAATACAATCTCTGGGATGATAGCTGCAATGACCACAGTCACCATCCAAGACCCACCCAAGCATCTTTCATATCAGCCACCCAGGCGATCGAACTGGTGAAGTGCTGGGAATAGACACCCTAATAATCTCCATAATCCACCCAGGATGCAGGGGCACGGGGAACTGTCCCCATAACTGCAGCTGAAGCCAGAACTGGGCCCAACGGCTAAAGTTTGTGGCAACAAGAGCTTCCCAATAGCTAGTCCTACAACCTCCTGCTGTATCTCACATCTTGTTTTTTTTTATTATTTTGAGACAGAGCCTCAAACTGTCGCCCTGGGTAGAGTGCTGTGGCATCACAGTTCACAGCAACCTCCAACTCCTGGGCTCAAGCGATTCTCCTGCCTCCGTCTCCCAAGTAGCTGGGACTATAGGCACCCTCCACAACACCTGGCTATTTTTTGGTTGCAGCTGTCATTGTTGTTTTGGTGGGTCCGGGGCTGGATTCGAATCCGCCAGCTCAGGTGTATGTAGCTGGTGTCTTAGCTGCTTGAGCCACAGGTGCCGAGCCTGTATCTCACATCTGAGCACATTTTTTCCCTACCCTAGTGAAAGGACCCAGCCTCTCTGCAGTGGTGTGAAGGAACATTTGTGGTCTACACACACCACCACATTTCAGGGGCTCCCTCTGTGAGAGGACTCAGGTCTGGGAACCGCATGAGGGGCTTTAAGACTCCAGTTTGGCAATTGGAGTCAAATTTCTAGGCCTGTCCGCCAGGCCTAGTAGGGTTTTTTTGATTAAAGAAATATTTTCTTAGGCTGTCTACATATTTTATTCCTAGAGATCCCAGGACTGACTAGCCACCATCTGGGATCCCCTGGTCAAAATCCTTTCTCTCTCTGTCCCTAGGGTCTATGACATTAATTTTATGAACAGGTTTCTGACAGTTGAAGACTCCCTGACACCCCAGTATTTCTCTTTAATTTTGGATTGATGTGAGGGTACAAACTATTAGGTTACAATGCTTTCATTTATTAGGGAGAGTTCCTGTTGGATACCCCAATATTTCCATTCAAAGCAGGACTCCAATTCAACATGTAATTTTCTCTCCTGATGAGGACAGTCTTCAAGGAATTTTTCAAAGATGTCTCTTCTATTTCTGACTTTTTTTTTTTTTTTTTTTTACTACTCTATTATAGAAAATTTCAATTGTACACAAAACTAAAGCGACTTGTGTAGCAAACTTCCACACACCCTTCATTTGACTTCAATACCTCAGTTCATGACCGATCTTGTCTGATGTACACCCCACCTCCTTTCTCCCCTCAACCCCACAAATCCCATGATACTACGTTCATGAACATTTTAGCATGTATCTCTGAAATAAGGACTCTTTAAAAACATAACTACAGTGGCGTCGTATGTGGCTCAAAGGGATAGGGCACCAGTCCCATATGCCAGAGGTGGCGGGTTCAAACCTAGCCTGGCCAAAAAACAAACAAACAAACAAAAAAACATAACTACATGCATTGTGGTCTACACACATGACCACATTTCGGGGGCTCCCTCAAAAAAATAAGAATTAACACTAATTTCTTTTTTTTGGTGTGTGTGATTTTTGGTGGGGCCTGGGTTTGAACCCACCACCTCTGGCATATGGGACCAGTGCCCTACTCCTTTGAGCCACAGGCACTGCCCAAACACTAATTTCTTAATATGTCTAATCTCTAGTCAATGTTCACATTTGGCAACTTTTCACTTTGGCAACCACACTAGTTGGTTTGTTAAAATCAGGATACGGACAGGGCCCATATATTATACTAGGTTGATGGGTCTCTTAAGTCTTCTTACTCTATGGGCTCCCCATGCCTTTTTTATTCTCATGATACCTTTATTGAAGAAGATTGGTCATTTATTCTACACATGGTACTTCTCCAACTTCAGAGTCTGAATAAATCATCCAGGGATCTTTTTATTTTTTATTTATTTTTTTTTTTTTTTGAGACAGAGTCTCACTATGTCACCATCGGTAGAGTGCCGTAGCATCACAGCTCACAGCAACCTCCAACTCTTGGGCTTAGGTGATTCTCTTGCCTCAGCCTCCCAAGTAGCTGGGACTACAGGCGCCCTCTACAACGCCTGGCTATGTTTCTGTTGCAGTTGTCATTGTTGCTTAGCTGGCCTGGGCTGGGTAGGAACCTGCCAGCCTCAGTGTAACCGCTGTGCTACAGGTGCTGAGCTCACCCAGGGATCTTCAAAAAGGAAGGTTCTGATTGAGTAGGTCTGGGCTGCAGCCTGGGAGTTGGCATTCCTAGCCAGCTCCCACAGGGCTTCAAGCTGCTGGTTTGCAGATCGCACTTTAAACGGCGAGGCAGATTTAGCTAGTTATGTCCTGAATTGTGTCATCCAGCATGTTCCCCTGTCACATGTACCTCTTACCAAGTGATGATTATAACTAGAGGCTTAATCAGGAGTACTTCCTACACCAAGTTCCCTTTATTAAGAAGAAACACATAGCTAGTTGCGATTGGTCAGGGTTCAGGTGTTGTCAGCCTGTTCAATCCCACTGTAACAGACCCCAACAGTTCCTTAACAATTAATAATCATTTCTTATATCCATTATTTCACTTTAAGTTTCAGAATGGAGACATAGTTGATAATTTCTTCTTTAGTCAGTAGCTGGAACATTTTTATAAGTTTTTTCCTTACTAGCTATTCAGTTACATTGAAGTGTAGTTAATATATAAAAGTAGAATAAATGCTTTATTCTTCCTCTTTATTAATTTCTTGCTATTGAGACTTGAAATATGGCTAGTTATAAGTGTGTTGTGAGTGCAAACTACACACCAGATTTCAAAGACTGACTGTGAAAAAAGAATATAGGAGTGCCCATAGCTCAGTGGTTAGGGCACTAGCCACATACTCCAGGGCTGGTGGGTTTGAACCCAGCCCAGGCCTGCTACACAAAAAAAAAAAAAAAAAAGCAGCAAATTTAAAAGTATCTAGGTAACTCGTATTTGTGGCTAACATTATATTTCAGTTGAATGGCAGGATTTCAGGGTATGTCCAACGTCTCTACTTCATTGAACCAAATCAGGAGAACCTAAGAGTCTGTCACCACTGTCTCAGTGAGTGCTGAGTGTCAGGAGGGAGCACCTGCCTGGTCCTGTTGCACACGCGACTTTCTAAGGCCAGCACCTAGAGCACATTTCTAGAAGCGTTGCCCTGGTTCCTGCCAGTACAATCACCTCCATCCTGCACCTCTTTCTGCATAGAAGCGCCTTTTCCAAGAGCAGATGTGTGGTCCTAGACCACACTGGACATGTCCGTTGTTGGGCTTGGAGGAATTGGGGTCAGCAGATGTGTGGAAAGCAGCTTGGCAGGCCGGGAGTGCTCCACCTGCCGGAGCACTCCACCACCCCCCTCCACCAGGCCGGGGGGTCCCCTCAGGAAGCAGCATGTTCCACAGAGGGTTCACGCAAAAGGACACTTAGGGAGGCTGGGTTGTGGGCGAGGCATTCAGAGGCTAGTGATATTTGGAAGGCATTAGCATGCACCCACCCACCTACCTGGAAACAGGCTGCTGAGTGGTGACAGAGCCGGATCCAGGCAGGGATGAGATGGGCTGAGTCAGAGCAGGCCACACGGAGGGTGGCCAGAGAGAAGAACCTCAGCACTGTCTACCCTGCCAGGCCCCCTGCTGGGTCTGTGCTGGCTGAGCTGGAGTAAGTGGGAGTCAGCGCCCAGGAGCCCTCCAGGGCAGGGACGGGCAGGGGTGAGTGGTAATGGAACACGATCCGCACAGGTGCAGAGCTGGATGACGACCGTGTGCGTGTGTGCGCGTGGGCGCATCTAGGGGTAAAAGTCTTTTACAGACATTTTGGAGGCAACTTGACCAAAAAGCTCTACAAATGTTTTTACAGTTCTCCAATCAGCAGATAAGGAGCCTGAGACCTAAAGCTGAATGAGGCCGTTTCGGGTGTGAGGTCTCTGGCACTAGCTCTGAATGGCAGGGAGCAGACTTCATTCATTGTGATGTGTGTGTGCCTTCGGGGCACACTCAGGGGCAATGTTCATAACTTACTTTGATATTTTTCCTCTCATTCTTTGGTACAATTTCTGGCTTGTGAAAGATGAGTGGTGTTAGGAGGTGGCCTTTGGCCTTGGGCTGGTGGTTTCTTCCACGCACAGGCGCTGCAGTTGTATCCACCTAAAGGGCTCCAGAAATGGCTTTCCCGTTTGCTCTCTTAACTGGTAACTTCTTTTCAAACTGACAAGCTATTAGAAGCTCTGAGAACTGATGGCCTGAAATTGCTCTGTGTGATTACAAGAGCGCAGTAGACCTGTTTTGGAGTACGTGTGACATCTGGTTTCCCTCAGTGCCCCTCGTTTTCATCCCTTCCTCTTCAAAAACTTTTTTTTTTTTTTTGCAGTTTTTGGCCGGGACTGGGTTTGAACCCACCGCTTCCGGCATATGGGGCCGGCCCCCTACCCCTTTGAGCCACAGGTGCTGCCCTATTTTTTTATTTTATATTATTATCTTTTTATCACCCTGGTTAGAGTGCCGTGGTGTCACAGCTCACAGCAACCTCCAACTCCTGGGTTTAGGTGATTCTCTTGCCTCAGCCTCCTGAGTAGCTGGGACTACAGGAGCCTGCCACAACGCCCAGCTATTTTTTTGTTGCAGTTTGGTCGGAGCTGGGTTTGAACCCACCACCCTCGGTATATGGGGCCGGTGCCCTACCCTCTGAGCCACAGGCACTGCCCTCAAGAACATTTTTTCATTAAAATGTACTTGAATACACTTGGCATCAACACATGGAATTTTTTTAAGTAAAAGACTCAAAAGAACGGGGGCGCATAGCCGTGGAGACGATTGATGTGTTTCAGTCCTTGTTGTCTTCCTTGACTAGGGTTAGGCACACGTGGCATGTGCCCTGCCCTGATAGAAAGGACAGAGGCAGTCCTGAGGGGGACAAAGCTCATGTGACATGACCACACATCTCCTTCCACAACCCCGAAGATGGCCTTGTCCTAAGAATGGCCTCCTTACTACTGAGACACGTTACCAGTTCCAAAGCAAAACCCACAACTACAAATGTGAGCTACAAAGTGCTTTGCAGTGACCTGTACTGAGATGTCGTGTCCAGCAAAGCACAGCTCCATGTGTGACTCAGAAGAGGTCAGGAACCCCACTGCCGGGGATGGGGAAGGAAGAGAGAGACACTCTGACCCAAGTTGACTTGGCCCAGATTTCCAACATCAGTCCTCTCACTTCTGGCGTCACGAGCAGCAAGTTGGCAGGGGACGGAGCCGGCAGCTAGGGGGGAACCGGCGGGTGCTGAGGAGGTGGCGGCTGGTGCCCTGCAAACTGAACAGACCACTCAAAGTGAAGGCCTTTCGAAATGGGTAGAGTTCAGATACTGCAGACTGTGAACCTGGCAAGAAGGGCTAATCTGGTTCACAAACACTCTAAGGAAACACGGCTTAACCTGAAAGCTCACCTGGCCCCTCAGGCCGATGGCCCATTTAATGTGCTAAGCATCTGAACACAACCAAGGGGGCATGACCATGAGCTGGATTTATGGCCTGACCCACTGGCCTCTCTAGTCCCCCCTCTGAGCAGGAATCACAGCGCTGACTCCACAGGGAGCTGGGACAGAAGCAGACACAGCCTCAACTGGGAGCCCAGAGTCCAGCCCTGACATCCGTAGATTAACTATGTGAGCCCCTACTAAACGCTCTCCTCTCTCCTAGCAACCTGGGTGATCACATCTCTCCTACATGAGAGTCGCAACAAGGTGATGGGTTTTTAAACATCTGAACTTTTAGTTAGTTAGTTCTGAGCAGAACAGACTTCAAGGGAATGCCCTCCCCTGAAGAGCTTCTCGGTTTTTACCTGGTCCACATTGGAATTCTGTATATGATCTGGTTATAAAATATTAAAAACCAATTTAATTTTTAAAAATTACAAAAATAAAAATAAATATATATTAACCTCCCCCCCCATCTGGGCACAATGGCTCATGCCTGTAATCTTAGCACTCTGGGAGGCTGAGGTGGGTGGATCAGTTGAGCTCGGGAGTTCGAGACCAGCCTGAGCAAGACCAAGACCTTATCTCTACTAAAACCAGAAGAACTGGCAGGATATTGGGGCAGGTGCCTGTAGTCCCAGCTACTCGGGAGGCTGAGGCAAGAGGATCACTTGGGCCCAAGAGTTTGAGTTTGCTGTGAGCTGTGACACCAGAGCACTCCATTGAAGGTGACATAGTGAGACTCTGTCTCAAAAAATAAGATAATAAAATAGAATAATAAAGTAACTGAAAACTATGATCTCAGATAATCTTCTGGGTCTCTTCCTGGTTCTAGTTTTTTCAGTCCTGTGAACTGAGCCTCCATAACATCAGCTTTCCCTGGCTGCACTAACCGGCAGGGACCATGCACGGCGCTGAAGCTGACTCTGCAGATGGTTTAGCAGGAACCTGGAGCAGCCGTCACCAGCCGGGGAAGGCCTGTTCTGCTGCTTTGAGGACTACCATCACCAAAGGGCAAGGGGGCAGCCTCCTCAGACAGCACTGGCCCTACCAGGGTTTACTCTTTTTAATAGGTTTGAAAGATTAATTAAAATGACAAAATAAACATTGCTATGTGTTGTGGCTACTACATAAGGTTGTCTCAATAAGATTTGGTCCCCACACAGCAAGAGGGTAGCTAAGACTTCCGCCTGGCAGAATTTTCTCAACATGTAACTTATGCCTTCCTCTGATTAAGCCTTAAGTTCATTTCCATTTTCCATCTTTATCCTGAGTATGAGCACCCTTGTCCCTTTGTCAATAAGTGACATTGACAGGAGGAAGAAAACAGGTGCTTTGCTTTCATTCATCCTTCGTTTATTTATTCATTTGTTCCTTTACTAAATGAAGTGGGTGGAAATGTGATGCTTAGATAACGCCTTCAGGAGGCTACCTAAGAGGAGACATTCAACCGTGAATGGGCAAAGAGCAGAGCTGGCTGCAAAGGCTTCCAGGCAGGGAAACATTTAAAGATCTCTACAGGATGAGTACTCACACCCAATGGTTAGTGTCGGCCTGGTGCACTGGGGCTGGCAGGTTCGAACCCAGCCATGGCCTGCTAAAAAAAAGAAAGAAGAAGAAAAGAAATGATAATACAAACTGCCAAAAGGAATGCTGATTGAATTTCTAAAAGGTCAACTGCTCACACAGAGGAATGAAGTGTTATTTTGGCTGGGCGCCTGTAATTCAGTGGTTAGGGTGCTGGCCACATGCTCTGGGGCTGGTGGGTTCAAAACAGCCCCAGGCCTGCTAAACAAAACAAAACAAAACCAAACAAAACAAAACAAAACAAAAATGGCCGGGCATTGTAGCAGGCGCTGCTAGTACCAGCTGCTCAGGAAGCTGAAGCAAGAGAATGGCTTGAGCCTGTGAGTTTGAGGTTGCTGTGAGCTATGACACCACAGTACTGAGAGTGACAAAGTGAGACTGTCTCAATACAAAAAAAATAAAGCTCACTATGGCAGGAAGAAGGGGTCGTAATTGTTTTTAAGGCTGGCAGATACTGGAGAATATTTATATGATCGTGGGAGTGCTCTTATAAAGAGCAAGAAGGAGAAATTTATGGTAGAGGGAAGGGGAGAAAGAGCCAAGTCATTTAGAAATTTAGTAAATATTCAGATGAGGGAGCCTTCAGCAGCCATTATCTTGGCTATTCAACATCCTTTCCTCCTCCTTACTGACACCCCAATTTCCTTTGGAAAAATACCTCCACGCCCACCATGTGAAGCCTTGGTGGGGCTCTGAATCTGGGCAGTTGGGCCAAGTGGACACTCCACTCTCTCCCTCACTGAGTGGTCGGTGGGTGGTCATCCCAGACTCAGTCCTTGAAGGATTTGACTGACTAGTTTCTGCGCCATCCTGTCAAGAGCTGCTCTGGTTTCCAGCTGTTTCGGGGCACCCATCCATTTAGTGAGATACCTAATATTTCTCAAGCAAACTCTGAGAAATAAAAATAAAACCTTAAGCCCTTCATCCAACTGAATGGTTGGTTTCCTCTTAGCCAAGGGAACCCCAGAGAAGACGCAAAACTGAGTTCCTGGCCTTGCAGGATGAGGGGTCAGGCCCACCTCTAACTCGTACCCCCTCTTCTGTTAACCGACATCAGGCTCCCTGTCCTGAGGGTCAGACAGAACCAGCCTGGGGATGGACTTGCTCCACCACTGATTTAAACCCCTTCATGACCTTGCCTCCTCCTGTGGTTGGGACCCAGCAGCCGAGCAGCATTCCTTCCTGATGGAGGTGGTGGGCCCGAGTGCTTCTAGCTGGTCTACAGAGGGCGCGCCGGGGCCTCATGTCTGTGTAATGTATCCAGTTTACAGGGCATAAAAATGGTTAACAGAAAAATAACTTAAAATGGTAACTCAAACCTAGGTAAACTGCTAAGATAAATAAATTAGGTAATTAAAAGATTAATAATTTGAAAAAATACATATGTTTAAAAGCTGGCAAATATAAACTCTGCTTCTGTCTATATGTCTATATATACCATGTGCATGAGATACTTCACTACCAAAATACTCAGAAGAGCTCTCTTTAATTTACTTTAAAAAGGTAAAGTAGGGCAGTGCCTGTGGCTCAGTGGGTAGGGCACCGGCCCCATATACCAAGGGTGGCTGGTTCAAACCCAGCCCTGGCAAAATGGCAACAAAAAAGTAGCCGGGCGTGGGGAGGCTGAGGCAAGGGGATTGCTTGAGCCCAAGAATTTGAGGTTGCTGTGAACTATAATGCCACAGCACTCAAACCCAGGGCAAATGAGTGAAACTTGGTCTCAATAAATAAATAAATAAATAAAATCTTCTAATTATCAGTTTGGCTAAGTAAGTTTATGGTAAACTATGATCCTATTTTATGGAAAGTGTTTTTGATAAGAAAGGTTAAACAGAAAAATTTGTATAAGAAAGGAATTTGTGTGGTAAACTTTTGTCCTAAAACAGAATGACTCGTTATTTAAGGAAAGGGCAAGAAAGATGAAATAGAAGGTTTTTAGAATACTTATATAAAGGGCAGGGTGGGATAGAATTCATGAGAATTTATGAAGGAATCTGCATGTAATTGGTTGACTATAATTTATAAAATTTAGTTAAAGTAACAAATTTTTCTTTTTCTTTTTTGTTCAGAGACAGAGTCTCACTTTATCACCCTCGGTAGAGTGTCGTGACATCACAGCTCACAGCAACCTCGAGCTCCTGGGCTTAAGCGATTCTCTTGCCTCAGCCTCCTGAGTAGCTGGGACTACAGGCGCCCGTCTATTTTTTTTGTTGCAGTTTGGCCAGGGCTGGGTTTGAACCTGCCACCATCAGTATGTGGGGCCGGCGCCCTATTCATTGAGCCATAGGCACCGCCCCAGACTTTTCTTGAGATGTTAATTTTCTCTTGATAAAATTACATAACCTATTTCACTTTAGTTTAAAAATCACACCAGAGGAGGTGTTTTTTACCTTTTCAGTAACTGGCCAGAAAGAAGCAAAGATTTTATGCCTTATCAAGGTAACCCCTATGTTCTCTTTATTAGAGTTTTGGCTAACTAGAAAAAACTAAACTTTAAAAGGGTTGAGGTTTACACTCATCTAACTTCCTGTATCAAAAGATTCAGAATCTTTTGGCAACTGTCACTCTTGGTTAAATCAATGACTTGTGATTTTATTTAAACATGTTTTAAGCCTTTGATATCTGACAAACCCTCCAAAATCAAAATTCTTAATTCAGTCTTGTTGACCTCAAACTTTTAATATTAGAACCACTGAAAGTCTAAGAGAGACATATTAGGCTTATTTCTTGTGTTAAAACTGTATAGGAAATATTATCAAATAGGCAAAGTTGGTCATTTTTGTGGCATACAGCAATTTAACATAATAACCATAGTTATTGCTGATAACGTAAGGCATATCAGTATTTTATAATTGGGACATATATTAACAACATGTATATACAAACATAATCCAAAGAAAAGTTTTCCCTTTAACCACAGCTATTCTAAGATTTTTGTCTTCTATAAACAATTACTATCTTATTTTGATTTATCTCAGGAAGTTTTTTTTTTTTTTTTTTTTTAATTGGCTAAGTCCAAGGTTGCTTCTCCATGAAAAGCCATGAAAAGGTGAAAAGTTCTCTTGGAATATAGATTTCTGATAGCTTTGGAGGTTTTATACAGTGCGATTAAAATAAACTTCCAAGACTTTAATTAGGAAGCTGATACGTCCACGAGCAATGCTAACTCAGCCTTACACAGAACAGAAACTAATTATGTGGGACTGAGCTTCTGTTTAAAGTGTTACTGGTTCTCTTTATTTTCCAGCGTCATGACAAGTTTTCAGTAAATAGCAAGTGTCCCTGATATCTCCAGGATTTAAAATTATTGAATCCCTCCAGGCCCAACCTGTTATTCCCTGATAACCTCCAGCTACTCAACACCCTCCCTCAGGGCCCAGGGACTCAGGGAAGAGAGGGCGAGGGAGATTACAAGGGCTGAGGGATGGAATTAGTTTAAACCCTCCAGATCAAGGGTGGGCTCACAGAAGCCTAAACAAACACTATGGGAGAGACTTTGTCTGTGCGGTCACGTGGTGCAGATATACATCCCTACCATGAAAATGTCCTGCTTCCCATAGACTTAGAGTTTCCTGAGTATAATTGTTAAAAGGTTTATGCAAAAGAAGATACAACAAGAAATTTATCAGCCACCTTAAAATAAATTACTAAACAGAGTAAAAGATCATGACACAATATAAGTCTCTAAGTCCCTTAGCTTAAATGGTTAACAGTGCTTTTGTTTGCTACAAGCTTGCAACTAAACCCAAGAATATAGTAGCTCAGTACTTATAGACAAACGAATTTTGTAGTCTTGCCTTTGACATTTTGGTTTTTCTTTTCTTTTATTTTTGAAACAGAGTCTCATTCCCTCCTCACCCTGGGTGGAGTGCCATGGTGTCATCATAGCTTGGAGCAACCTCAAACGGTCAGGTTTGAGCAATCCTCTTACCTCAGCCTCCCAAGTAGCTGGAACTACAGGCTTCTGCCACAACACTCAGCTAGTTTTTTCCATTGTTAGTAGAGACAGGGCCTTACTCTTGCTCGGGCTGGTATTGAACGCCTAAGCTCAGGCAATCTAATCATCTCATCCTCCCAGAGTGCTAGGATTACAGGTGTGAGCACTGTGCCCAGCATGGTTTTTATTCTTACATTGCTTAGAAGGGTTAGAGCAGTGGTTCTCAGCCTGTGGTTGCAACCCACAGGCACTGTATTAAAGGGCCACAGCATTGGAGAGGTTGAGAACCACTGGTTTAGAGGTTGCTGAGGGCCTTTCTGTCTCCAGCCCCATCTAGCCTAAAATACTTCATTGGCTATAAGCCCTTTGGCTGTTCAGTCCTCTTGGCCACAGGGTCCCACCAAGGGCTGGGTAGACCGGAGCAGGTAGCTGCACAACCCCAGAAATGCATGCGACAAAACAAAAAGAAGACTTTGGCCATCCATGTTGCCTCTGGCAGATCTTAGTGAAAACAGGGGAATTGTGAACTAAAATAAAATTGTAAGGTTCTTCCACAGTGGCTGACTGACAGGACCCCTTCTTGGCCAAAGAGATCTCCAAAACTGAGTTGTAGCCCTGAGAAAGGGGATCATGCCTCATCGTACCCCTTTCCCCTTCTTAGAGACATCCTCCATAACTCATTAACAGACCCACGGCTCTGTAGGACACACCTGCAGGTCCTCAATATACACAAAAAACCCTGGAGTCTAGGCATGCCTCTTGTAGTTTGTCTCTGATTAACAGACCCTTATCTTAACTCAGCTCTCCTTTTCTTTTTCTTTCTTTCTTTCTTTTTTTTTTTTGAGACAGCCTCAAGCTGTCGCCCTGGGTAGAGTGCCGTGGCATCACAACTCACAGCTACCTCCAACTCCTGGGCTTATGCAATCTCTTGCCTCAGCCTCCTGAGTAGCTGGGACTACAGGCACCCGCCACAATGCCAGGCTATTTTTTGGTTGTAGTTGTCGTTGTTTGGAAGACCCGGGCTGGATTTGAACCCGCCAGCTCTGGTGTATGTGGCTGGCACCTTAGCTGCTTGAGCTACAGGCGCCCAGGCTCAGCATTTCCTTTTCACTGACTCCTGGTCTATTAGACAGGGCCTAACTCTTCCAGCTAATTGTCAGCTAAAGAATGTTTAAACCCATCTATAACAGGAAGCCCCTGCTTTGAGACATCCCACCTTTTCGGGCCAGACCAACATCTTGATGTATGACTTTACCTGTAATTCCTGTCTCCCTGAAATGTGTGAAAGCAAACCCCACAGCAAGGCCTCGTGCTCGACGCTTCTTGGCTGCGGCTCCAGGTTTTGGTCCCCAAATTTGGCTCAGAATAAACCTCTTAAACATTGTTTTACAGACTATGGCTTCTTTTTCATTGGCATCTGGAATTTATCACAGAGACAGAGCCTAAGCAGCTGACAAAACTCTCTGGGCAACGAGTTTGACTCTGTGCCCGGGACTGGCATCTGAAGGTGTCAGGGCGGTCAGCAGGAAGCCGGGGAGACTGGCCTGGACCCCTCATTCATCTCTCGCTGCTTCCAATCCTCCAGCTTCAGTGGTGAGGCAGCCTGAAGGATGAGCTGTGGGACTTCCACACACCTGCCCCGGGAGGATGGCGCCGGGTCAGAAAGAGCTGTGGCCCAGCTGCTGCCCAGTGCAGGTGCAAACGTGAGCCGCAGGTAAGGAGCAATATGTGCAGTTGCAGTGGCACCTTGTAACCCTGGCTGCTGTCCCATTTCTGCCTTCCAAATCTTAACCAAACGTCTCTCCCGGCCTCTGCTAACCCTAAACTATGAAGAGAAGTTAATTCTGGGAAGTTTAGATCCTACTTAGCTAAACTGACATAATACAATTCCAGCACAGTTCCATCCCACATGGCATCTGAAAACACTGCTTGTAACCATGTTTAACTTCTAATTATACACAGTAGCAAGGTCATTGTCCCCAACATAAAGTAATTATCCTTCATACCACTAAGACATGCTATTCCTTTCCAAAATTGGATGCAAAGACTCTTTCTTCAATCTCAGATGATGTCGACCCCTCTTCTAATTGAGTCACCATCCCCCCTTTGCTATCCCATAAACTACTAGACACTAAAAGGTGAGGTTAACTACTCTACACGTTACATTAGATTGTAGGAGTGGGGAGGGGAAACAATGTTGGTGAATATATTCATAAGTATATTCATATCAAAGTAAGGAAACAATAGAAGAAATACTATGACAGCCTTTGTTTCTGCAACTGGCATGTGATCAGAGCTGGAAGCTCAAGCTGTTTTCTTCCACCACCCAGTCCATATTTCCATTGCTGTTGCACATGCTTTGGCTAATCATGGGTTGCTGCAGTTTTCCACTGAATTTAACCATGAGCATGGGAATAAGAAAAAGTCCCCCCCACCCAGAGTGGTAAGTCGAGGGGTAAGACTGTGAGGGAGCCTCCCAGGTTGTTACTAGAGTGGCTCAGAGAGAAACTGGCCTGGGAGGGTAATGCACGCTAATAGCAGCAACAGAGGCCCAGCAAGGAACAGACGTGGCAGTGTGGAGAAGCAAGAAGTTTTTTTGCCAATAAGAATAAATGTCCTGGGCCAGGCGCGGTGACTCACGCCTGTAATCCCAGCACTCCGGGAGGCCGAAGCAGGTGGATTGCCTGAGCTCACAGGTTCAAGACCAGCCTGAGCAAGGGTGAGACCCCCGCCTCTAAAAGACAGCTGGGCATGTGGCAGGTGCCTATAGTCCCAGCTACTCGGAAGGCTGAGGCAAAAGAATCACTACTTAAGCCCAAGAGTTGTTTTTTTTTTTTTTTGCAGATTTTGTCCAGGGCTGGGCTTGAATCCGCCACCTTTGGCATATGGATCCGGCGCCCTACTCCTTTGAGCCAAAGGCGCTGGCCAAGCCCAAGAGTTTGAGGTTGCTGTGAGCTGTGACACCATGGCACTCTACCAAGGGCAACAAAGTGAGACTCTGTATTAAAAAAAGAATAAATATCCCAACAAAATGCTTAATTATTATGAACCAAATTATTATTGCAAAATTCAAGGTGAAAACAGCATCTATATCCAATTCTGCTGTTTACCCATCAAGATGTCTCCACGTCTTCCGCCTAAGCACCGAGGAGATGGGAGGAAGAAATGTTGAGTCGGGCACCACCAAGGGGAGGGTCAGAAGCAGACAGAAAAGGACACACTCGGGAAGAGAGCAGGAAGAGAGGGACACAGGGACACTGCTGAGCACTGGTCAGGTCAAACCCTGGCAAACCCCCCATCGTTATTTGCAGTTTAGATCTTTATTTGGCATGAAAAATGCTGGAATTAATAATTTTGTATCTCGGCTTGGCACCTGTAGCACAGTGGTTACAGTGCCAGCCACATATGTTTTGAACCTGGCCCAGGCCAGCTAAACAATTGTAACAAAAAATAGCCAGGCGTGTGGCGGGCGCCTGTAGTCCCAGCTACTTGGGAGGTTGGGGCAAGAGAATCACTTAAGCCCAAGAGTTGGAGGTTGCTGTGAGCTTTGACGCTCCAGCACTCTACCGAGGGTGACATAATGAGACTCTGTCTCAAAAAAAAAAAAAAAAAATTTACATTTGAAAATATCCAAGTCAGGATATGGGCCACTATTCCTACAAGAGGCTTTAGAAGCCACTGCCCAGAATGACATAGTATGGCCACTGTCCACCACCAGTGGTGGAGCTGATCTCTGATGGATCTTCATGGAAATACCACTGCTAAAAAAAGAATGAATGGTGCCAGTGAATGTGTTGTAAACAGAATGGAAGACATAAATTACACAACCTAAGATGTACAAATTTGGTTTTTATGCTGTAACTACACAGTGGCAGGGATTGGGACATGTTACCCCAAGACACAGCACTTGGGCATATTGACTATTTCAAGCTGAAGGAAAATTTCGGAAATGGTCAGAGAGACTCTCCCCCTCCCCTCCCCCATCCCCCAGCAGGTTGTGTGAGAGGTGCCCTCCCTGCACACCTCACTCACTATGCTCAGCTCATACCCTTTCTGTCACAGCTCCGCACAACTTTCCGCTCTTTATCAGACCGAGCATAAAGACACTCAAGTGTATCGTTTCTTTGGGTCTTCACTTCCTTATGAAGGCACCTGTGCAAAACTTACAATAAATAAATGCATATACTTGGGTCTTGTGAATCTGTCTTTGCTATGGGAGCGCTGCCCTGAATTTAAATAGGTAGAAGGAAAGATATTTTTCCTTCCCCACAACACATATTCTCCAATACACTGAAAATTTCTGTAGGACTGGAACATGGAATTCAAGATTACCTGCATATTCCTCTGATATTTTACACTTCTATTCAAGTTCTCATAGCTGCCTCCTATGGTATATAGATTAAGTAAATTCTCTCACTTAGAATGATTGCAGAATTATTCAGAACTCTATTAAATCATTTTAACACTCCAATAGTTTCCCGGGCATAGTGTTCTAAAAATAAGTGCTTTCCTGTTCATGGAGATTGCTCTTTGCTTTCCATAGTCTCACTTTCCGTTCTCTCCACGGGTATGGAGCAGACTCTCCCTTCCGGGTGGCCTGCGAGAAACACAGAAGCAAGAGGAAAACCAATATTCTTAACATTGACCCCAATAAGTTTTTCTTACATTCCAGGGGAAGTAGCAGAGAGTCCGTGCCACCCATTAGGGTGTGTTTCCTGCCTTGAACCATCTTTCTAACTCATCCTGTATCATCCACACTCCCGACCAGTAATGCTCTTACTATTTTGCCTTTGTGTTTCTAGGAGTCTTTTTTTTTTTTTTGAGACAGAGCCTCAAGCTGTTGCCCCGGGTAGAGTGCTGTGACATCACAGCTCACAGCAACCTCCAACCCCTGGGCTTAAGCGATTCTCTTGCCTCAGCTTCCCAAGTAGCTGGGACTACAGGCACCCACTACAACGCCTGGCTATTTGGGGGTTGCAGCCGTCATTGTTGTTTGGCGGGCCTGGGCTGGATTTGAACCTGCCAGCTCAGGTGTAGGTGGCTGACACCTTAGCCACTTGAGCCACAAGCACCAAGCCCTAAAAGTAATTTTTAAGTGAAGAAGATGAACTAACAACTGAGGACAGAATTACTTGCAAACCCTATTTATGAAAGACAGTGCAGTATTAGCATTTCTACATAGCTGAAAATGTGTCTGGAGCATTAATAGGGAATAAAAACTTCATAACAAGAAGTGACTCACAGACACTTTTAGATGTGCAGTTTCTAAATTTGTTCTATGCGTGCAAATACTTATTCATGAAAGAAGACTAAAAAATATTTTAATTCATTTAAGAGGCCACATACCTAATTATGTGGCCATTTTCTCTTTGTGAATATGTTGTTCAAAAGAATGGTTATCACACATTGAAACATCTGCCTTTTTTTCCTAATAAAAATGGTTTTTATTAATACATATGCAAAATGTCCCTACAAATCTCTCTGCATTTATCCTGACAGACACCAAATTATTTTAAATTCTTTAAACTAGTGCTGTTCTTTTTTTCCATGATCTTCACTACACAATAGGCACTTACATTTGATATCCTATGAGCAAATTTCACTATGACTATTCATTTTCACCTGTGCTGCGCTAATAAGCCTCAAATTAAACAGCCCCGACAAGTCTCAGCAGCTGGCATTGTGCCCCACTGAGCATCACAAACTGGAAAATGATTATTTGGGGAGGCTTCATAATTATACTAAGATGAAAATCTTGGCAGCTAGGAGATACATATTTTTCAAGATTTGAGAGAAGATTTAATGAAAGTGCCACAAATATATTACTTAGGATGATAGTTTGCACTTAATATGAGGCCCCTTTTCTCTGTGGATTTCAAAGTCTTGACTAATTAATTAGCCCTAATTCCCTTGTTTTCCTGGTGGTCAAGCGTTCAGACAGCCTTCTGAGACCACGGAAGTACGCCATGAAGTAGAAAGAGGGCCGGCTGTGCTGGGGGCAAGCAGCTGGCTAGTCAGTGAACACCTGTTGGGGGTTGGTCTCTATTTCTCCCACTTGCTTGTTTGTGACCTTCGAAGCCCCAACATGATTTTGGCAAATCAAGGCCCACAGAGTGAATCTGACCTGTTGCCTGTTTTTTGTTTTTTTTTGGACATGAAGTTTTATTGGCATACAGCCTTGCCCATTTGGCAAACGTAACGTCTACAGCTACTGAGTTGAGAGGGCACAACAGAGCATGTATGGACCACAAAGCCTCCAATGTTTTCCATTGGCCTTTTTACAGAAAAACGTGTGCTGACCCCTGACCTGACCTTCCTCAACTTGTTTCCCTATAATGTAATAGTCCATAACAAAGTGACTTTATTAAAAGTATATTTTTTATATTTGTATTGTGATGCTCATCTTTGAAAATGCCTTAAAAGTAAGATGAAAAATCTCTAGCCATGATTTTTTTTTTGGGGGGGGGGCAGGGCCAGGTTTGAACCCACCACCTCCGGAATATGGGGCTGGTGCCCTACACCTTAAACCACAGGTGCCGCCCTCTAGCCATTATATTCATTCATTTAAAATGCATCCATCCATGGGCTGAGCACCTGGTAGCTTAGCGGCTAGGGCTCCAGCCACATACACTGGAGCTGGCAGGTTCAAATCCAGCCCAAACGGCAATAACAACTACAACCAAAAAATAGCTGGGTGTTGTGGCTGGTGCCTATAGTCCCAGCTACTTGGGAGACTGAGGCAACAGAATTGCTTAAGCCCAAGAGTTTGAGGTTGCTGTGAGCTGTGATACCAAGGCACTCTACTGAGAGCAACATAGTGAGACGCTGTCTCAAAAAAAAAAAAAAAAAATCTTCATCCCCCACCACTCCTTAAATATCTGCCCATCAGACACCACACTGAGCATGGCAGAGAATGTGTGTTATGGGGAAATAAAACCCACTTTAGCAGTAGGGGTGGGCTGATGGTGAGATGGTGAAGTATTTCAAAATAAAATCTTTTTATGCTTTAGAAGCAAGCTTTGTCATGAAGGTAAACTCCCACATTTTAGGTTCCCTTCAGCCTTGTTTGTATTCCTTGCCCTGACAATGGTGCATAGCAGCGTCATGCCAGCCATCATATGGGCTGAGATGAGCTCTCTTGCAGCTGGTTGGGTTAGTCTATCCTTAATCCATGTCAAAGAGCTGCCAGTTACATAATTTATTCATATTTATGTATAATCACAAGTAGAAAGGCCCAAAGAAATCCTGCCTCAAGGGATCAGAGGTGCTTCCTGAAATGAGGCACTTGAGCTTGGCCGTAGGAAGAAGAGCTAAGATTCGCCGGCCTGTGTTTGCAGGTGGTTGTTTCTGGTGGGGCAAAGCCGTGGCTGAGGCGGGAATGCTCTGGGTGTCTGAAGAAAGTCCTGTACAGTAGTCCAGTCTGGTGGGAGCAGCAGGAGATGACCCACACGTGGGTGGGAAGATGGTGGGGAGCCATAGATGTGCAGGTCAGCGGAAAGGAATGCCGAGAGGACCCAGCAAGCCGTGGGGAGCCGTGGGAGCAGGACAGTGAGTAAACACGGTCCAGTTAGTACCTTTTGGTTGCTATGGAACTAGCTGTGCTACTTTGCTTATTATAAACTGGACAGGGACAAGTATTTTCCAAACAGAATCCAATGAAAGACCAGTTTCTACTGTCTCAATTTCAGCATGTAAATTTTTTTGAAAGGAGTTTAAAATAGATGGATTCTCACCTGTGAGAAACGTGGGCAGTTACTGTTTCTTCACATAGCTCTTTCCCCTGAATGTCTTCCCCCTACTTCTCTCCAGGTGTCTCCAGGGCTCTGCCCCACCCCCGCTGTTCCTTTCTAGCCCCCAGCCACATGGGGATGGGCCTCCTCTTCCTGTCATCCTTCAAGCCCTCTCCAGGCTCATCTGCTCAGAGAGGACCTCCCTAAACTTGTCCATGGGGACTCCCTCTCTCAATTCCATCATCCTACACTACCCACAGTGGCATTAAGCATGCTGCTTACAGACTGGGACTCAGTCACCCCACGCAAGTGCCTTGCTGCTAAGTAAGCCCTGTCTGCAATGCACCTGAGTGCTCAGTAAGTATTTGCTCAGCTAAAGTTGATTTCCTGCAATTGGACCAATTTATCCCACTAAATATGGTGGACTTAAGTTTTAAATTGTACCTCCACTCAAGCTGTCTCCCGTAACCTCCAGGTGGATCTGGGCCTCTCCCAGGTGGTGGTGAAAGACACGTGGTTATGGCAGCCATCGTGTCCATTCTCTGTCAGTCTGCCTGAAGTGGACTGGCTGCCCAAATTTATATTCAGAAGCACTTCAAAAGTGGGAAGAGGATGGGCTGGCTGGCTCACACCTGTAACCTCAGCACTTTGGGAGGCTGAGGCAAAAGAATTGCTTGAGACAAGCCTGAGCAACATAGTGAGAGCCCTTCTCTACAAAAAATAAAATTAGCTGGTAGTCAGAGCTACTCGGGAGGCTAGGGTTGGAGGTTCACTTGAGTCCAGGAGTTTGGGGTTACAGTGAGCTATGATCTAGCCCTATGCTCTAGCCTGAGCAATAGAATGAGACATTGTCTCTATTTGAAAAGAGAGTGGGCTCGGCGCCTGTGGCTCGAGCGACTAAGGCACCAGCCACATACACCTGAGCTGGCGGGTTCAAATCCAGCCTGGGACCGACAAACAACAATGACGGCTGCAACCAAAAAAATAGCTGGGTGTTGTGGCAGGTGCCTGTAGTCCCAGCTACTTGGGAGGGAGGCAGAGGCAGGAGAATCACTTGAGCCCCGGTGTTGGAGGTTGCTGTGAGCTGCGATGCCATGGCACTCTACTTGGGGTGACAGCTTGAGGCTCTGTCTCTAATAAAAAAAATAAAAATAAAAAGAGAGTGAGAGAAAAGAAAGAAAAAAGGAAAGAAAAAGTGGAAGAGAAGGCAAATTCAGCCATTTTGTAAATGCAGTCTCATTTTTGCTCTCTAAAAACACTTCACTACATTAAAACATAGTTACACACCCACAAATTGTTTATATGTATTTATATGTATATGAACACCCAGTGACAAGACTGATTTCCAAAAGTCACATATATATTAGGCTTGTTTTTACTATGAATCATCCCAGAATGTCATCATTTGGTCCATTAACAAGTCTGAGGAAAAATGAAATATTTTATTATGTAATTCATACCAAATTATAACTTCAGAAACTCTTTTTCATTATAACTATTTAGTATTGTTCAATGATTTCTGATTATTGTCTGTAATTGAGATCAGGTGACAGACTATTTCATATAATATAAAATTCTATGTCCTAGGATATCTTTTATTAAAGGATACATCCATTGAGTTCTAATTTGGTAGAAATTATTGAGTCCCACCTCAAGTTTTCATATGCATCATGTTTCCAACAAGCCAGAAATAACCTTTGCATTTATCTGATAACTTACCTAAAGTTCCCTTTAATCTGTCCTGTTCCTGCCACTGATCGTAAAACAATAAATGTAAAACTTGGCAATATTCCCTCTTGTCATAAGCTTTTCAATTATTGAAAATTAAGTAACTCCCTATAGAGAAGAAATCATTAAATATATAGTAAATAATGAGGTTAATTAATTTAACCCCTCTAATTAGGAAACTAATTAAATCAGAAAATTAAAACTGACACAAGACATTAAAATTGGGAAGCTCTGAGTCTAGAGCTAACAATTGTCTCTCTCACTTCAACCACTTCCAAAAGAAAAGTACAAATCAGCTACAAAACATAGAAATCCGTGGACTATTTTCAACCTGAAGTTAAATCTTCCATTGTATAAATACTATTTTTGGAAAGTTGATCTCTTTTCTACGTCTATTAATATATATTAAATTAAAACTCTTTCCTTTTAATTAATGAATGTATTCGAATAAGTCGAAAAAGATGGGCCACTCTGTTAATAACTGACCGGGAGCAAGCTACTTCAATTCCTTGGGCCTCAGTTTCGTCATCTGTGTACACTGACTCCCCTCATGCTGGAAAAGCAAATCAGCTTCAATAGGAGTGACGCACCACAGACAGTTGGGGAAATCGTTAAACGTCTTTGTCAATGTGGTTAGAACACAGAACCAGACCCTAGCTTAAGGTCTTTACTCATTAGCTGATGCACCGAGATAAAATTAAGGATGTACTTTGCAAACAAGCTCAACTCTCTCTACAACCCCAAACTGTCATGCCTGTCCACATTATTTTTGGATATAAATGTTTATCTTCTGGGAAAAGTCTCAGAACAAAAACTGAATGAAGAATAAGAAACACCATTGAGAACAGTGCGTCTAAACTTAAAAATATCCAAACAAACATCCTGCTGGAATTTATTTATTTATTTATTTATTTTGAGACAGAATCTCAAGCTGTTGCCCTGAGTGCTGTGGCATCAAGGCTCACAGCAACCTCCAACTCTTGGGCTGAAGCAATTTTCTCACCTCAGCCTCCCAGGTAGCTGGAACTACTGGTGCCTGCCACAACGGGCCAGCTATTTTTTTTTTTTTTTTTTTTTTTTTTGGTCACAGTTGTCATTGTTGTCTAGCTGGCCTGGACTGGGTTTGAACCCGCCAGCCTTGGTGTATGTGCCTGGCGCCCTAACCACTGAGCTACAGGCACCGCCAGAATTTTTTTTTTTTAAATACTGTTCTCAGAGTCCAAGCAATTGACAAGGGCCTTAGGCCCTGTGGGTAGGGCGGAGGTGAGCTGATAAGAATTTCCAAAAGAGGCTTGGTGCCTGTGGCTTAAGCGGCTAAGGCGCCAGCCACTTACACCCGAGCTGGCGGGTTCAAATCCAGCCTGGGCCTGCCAAACAACAATGACAGCTGCAACCAAAAAATAGCCGGGTGTTGTGGTGGGCACCTATAGTCCCAGCTACTTGGGAGGCGGAGGCAGGAGAATGGCTTGAGCCCAGGAGTTGGAGGTTGCTGTGAGCTGTGATGCCAGGCACTCTATCCAGGGTGACAGCTTGAGGATCTGTCTCAAAAAAAAAAAAAAAAAAAAAGAATTTCCAAAAGCCAGTATCAAAAATCAGTTGACATCAGGGATCGTCAGTAGACCCTTGGTCTTGTTTACAGAGAAGTAAATACTCCCAATCTGTAGGGACCCGCCCAGATTTCAGGACTTTCTTGCTTTAGTGCACATTGCCTGTACCTGGCACCTGTGAACACTGACAGACTACCAAGGTGCTACAGGGCACAACTTCTTCCCCTAAATTTAAATGCTTCCTTTATTCATTTTAATTACTATAAACAAATTTGTTCAATTGCCATGCTAATGCTGCTGGGTGCTTTTAATCAAATGACCAATACAATTCACCACTACACGTTTATTCTACACACTTCAAAGGTCATAAATGAAGCAGTAGGTTCCCACAGTGACCCGATAGCCTGACCACCGAGCCTTGGAATATGTTTCGTTGTCTCCTATGCAGGCATTTTGTATTTAGTCCTTGCACTTTTCAGTGTCATTATTCGACCTAAAAGGAAAGGGTCTGTTAGGTCTAAAGAAACTATCGTGGAGAAGAAGCAGTTTCTCCTGTGCACACACTTGTCTGTGGTAAGATGCAGTGTGAGTGCCCTGGCCTCTGCCTCACAGACTCTGAACCAGCGAGGGCAGCTTCTGGGCGTCTCCTAGCAGGGCCTCTAGAGCTGGTGCTCAGTCATCCGTGCAGATATTCAGAGCCACTGAGTTGCAATAGACAAAGCTGGAAATCTAGACACCCCATGAGAATAATCGAATAATAGTTAACTTTAAAGAACCATCCATTGGTGAAAATAGTTTCTGGAAAACGTCCTGGAGGAAATTACTAGCTTGGCAGATTAAATGGCTTTGAATAATAAAAGTCCACTACGATGTACTAGCAACTTAGCAACTCTAACATTATCCTAACTTTAAAAAAAAATTTTTTTTATTGTTGGGGATTCATTGAGGGTACAAAAAACCCAGGCTACACTGATTGCATTTCTTAGGTAAAGTCCCTCTTATAATTGTGCCTTGTCCTCAAAAGGTGTGTCACACATGGAGACCCCCACCCTTTCCCTCTCTCTGCTCTCCCCTTCCGCCACCCCCCCCCCCCATGTACTAGGTCATTAATTTTCCTCATATTGAAATTGAGTACATAGGATTCATGCTTCTCCATTCTTGTGATGCTTCACTAAGAATAATGTATTCCACCTTCATCCAGGACAATACAAAGGCTGTAAAGTCTCAAATTTTTTTAATGGCTGAATAGTAGTCCATGGTATACATATACCACAGCTTGTTAACCCATTCTGGGTTGGTGGTCATTAAGGCTGTTTCCACATTGTGGCCATTGTAAATTGAGCTGTGATAAACAGTCTAGTGCAAGTGTCCTTATGGTAAAAGGATTTTTTTTTTTCCTTCTGGGTAGATGCCCAGTAATGTAATTGCAGGATCAAATGGGAGGTCTAGACTGAGTTCTTTGAGGGTTCTCCATACTTCCTTCCAAAAAGGTTGTATTAGTTTGCAGTCCCACCAGCAGTGTAAAAGTGTTCCCTTCTCCTCTCCACATCCACGCCAGCATCTGCAATTTTGAGATTTTGTGATATTGTTGCAGGAAGACAAGGCCCAATGGAAAGAAAGAGCAACCCAACACCATGTTTATAAGAGGAAGGGCTTTATTCACCAGCCGGGAGCTTACGGAACAGAAGTATTCCAAATGGCCACGCTCCCCGACTGTGTTGGTCTTTCCCTTTTTATTGACAGTCAAAAAGTTCCACCCCACAGGTATCCTTCTCACTGGCCAGTTTGAATCAAGCAGGAGATGCTATTCCCACCCCCACAGAACTACAGGATTTCACAGAACTTGGAAATTTCCAAGTTTCAGAAAGTTTACAAATTCCCAAGAGCTGAGTCACCGTGGAGAGAACCCTGCAGGTGTATCCTTGTGGTCTCCTTGAGAAGACCTGTTCTCCCAGACCTTACCCTTCTCGGCTATCCTCTCTCATTCCCCCCTTTTGAGACGCCAATATATTTTAATTTGGGGTCTCAATATCAGCTTGTTTCTGTAGGTGCCAATATTAATTAATTTTCAGCACTGAGGTTTTGGGGACTGTGACTCTTCTTGGGTTCTCTACTCAGGCCTTAATAGTACCAGGGTGGTGGGCTAATATACATACGAGTTTTTACTTTTCCCTGTGACATTTCCCCCCGTTCCCAAAGTTCAAAGTCCAATTAAGACAAGTCCCTCGAGGAATTTCCTCAGGCTCAGCTGTGCATTGACCAGCCAGCTCCCAGTATGTGGCTGGAGCAGGGCATGTTGATTGTCTTAAAGTTACCTTTACTTTCCAAGGGGCAGTGAAGCCCTTTTCAGCCAGCTGTGATGACTCCAGGTGAGGATTCTTTCCACCTTCGCTGCTGTGCGTGTGGTCAGGATGATGGTGTAAAGTCCTTTCTACCTTGGTTTCAGGGGGACCAGGTTCTGATTCCAGACCTAGACTTGGTCCCCTTGATCTTCCAGAGAGAAAAGATGTACAGACACAAAAGACTAAACAGAACACAGTTAATTACCCCAGTGGAGATTTTCCTTGTTACTCTTTCTAGGGTTTTGTCTATTCAGTTCAGTCTTTCCCAGTTCTTTTAGGAGTTCCTGCTAAATTGCAGAGGATTGACAGAGGCCTCTTTGAACAACACCCGTGGCAAGGCCTGCATCCAGTTAAGCTTAGCTTCCTGGCAGAGTTTACCAATTTCTGCTCTTATGGTCCTGTTCATGCACTTTATCCTGTCTAAGTTTTGAGACCTATAAATTATTCAAAGCTTTAGCTTATTATTTGCACTAGTTTTCCTATGAAGGCTAGTCCATTGTTAAATTTAAACTAGAGTGGCAGCCTAAATTATGGGACGATTTCTCTAGGCAACATTTTTACTACTTTTGGAGTCCTTTTTATCCCTGTGGGGAAGGCTTTTACTTATTCCAAGTCTGATAGACCATCACCAGCCAGTACTTGTTACCTCTAAACCTGGGCATTTCAGTAAAGTCTACCTGGAAGTCCTGAAAGGGCGTTGCTCCATATGACTGGATTCCTGGGGGTACCGTTGGTCCTTGGCATGTGTTGAACTGGCTGCTGGTGACACACTATAGACTGACAGTTTCGGCCAGGGATGCCAGGTGGGAGATGTAGAAGTACTGGCCCAGGAACTTCAGCAAGTACTCTTGTCACCACGGTGGCTCCTAGAATCTGGGGTATTGCCACTTGTCCATCTGGCATCTTTATCCTCCGCTGGTCCCCTCCGCTGCCAACCATTCCTTCTCCTCTGGGAGTAGATAGAGGTGAGCTCCAGGACCCATGGGATGAGGGGACCCACTTGCAATACCTGGTACAGTTGGGATGCAGTCCTTTTTGCCTCAGTATTGGCTCTGGTGTTCCCCTTAGCAATGGTGGAAGCATCTCTTTGATGTCCATGACAGTGCATAACTGTCGCTACCTTCCAGAGTTTCCATACTGCCTCTAGTAACTGAAGTTATCTCCTGCTGATACTTAATGTCTTTTTTTCCCCCAGAATTTAATAGTCCCTTCTCCTTGTACAATGCCCCACATACTTGGAGAGTTAGAAAAGCATTCAAATTCTTCCCTTGACTTAGTTCTAAGGCTCCAGTCAAGGCAATTAACTCAGCCTTCTGAGTCAATATCCCTTGGGGTAGCCCAGCCTGCTGCTCACCTTGTGCTGTCACATAACTGCTTCCATCTACATACAAGTCCCAGTCTGCATCTGTCCAGGGCTGGTCACGCAAGTCGGGTCTGCTAGAGTACACATTATCTATAACTTCTGTAGAGTCATGCTCAGTCTCTCTTCCACTGACTACAAGGAGTGTGGCTGGGTTTAGAGTGTTGCATTAGAGAGCCAAAAATGTCCCTTAGTGTCCATTAAATTGACCACAGAGTGCGGTACTTTCACTCTGAGATCCTGCCCTGGAGTCAACTTATCAGCTTCTTGTACAAGGACAGCAGTAGCAGCTAGAGCCGGTAAGCAGGGTGGCCATCCTCTTGCCACTCCATCCAGCTGCTTAGAGAGGTAGCTGCAGGCCTTGGCCAGGACCCAACCAGCTGGGTTAGCACACCCACAGCCATTTTATCTCTCTCTGAGACATACAGAGCAAAGGGCTTGGCCAAGTCTGGCAGTCTCAATGCAGGTGCAGCCATCAGCCTCCATCTTTAGCTGGGAGAAGGCATGTTCCTGTCCTCCCCACTCCAAGGGCTCTCCCTCCTCTCCTTTAGTTGCCTCATACAAGGGCTTAGCTAAGATGGCAAAGTTGGGGATCCAAAGGAGACAGAAGACGACCGGTTCTAAGAATTTCTAAACCTGCTTTTGGCTCGTGGGATGAGGAAGCAATTAATGACCTGTCTCTATTTCATGCCTAGATACCTCTACCCCTGCTGGATAGTGAATCTTAGATAACGTACTTGCTGCTGGCAAATCTGAGCCTTTCGTTTGGATGCTTTATAGTCACATACCTCTAGATGTCATAAAAGATAGTCCATGCCTCGGGTGCAGCCCTCCTGGGTAGGGTGTCCTGAAAGGAGGTCATTGACATTTTGGAACAGCACACATTCTAATTCCTCAGCCAGGAATTTCTGGAGATCATGAGCCAGCCCTTCTCCAAAAATTGTGGGTATTTTGAACCCCTGTGGCAACCTGGTCCGTGTGTACTGTTTCCATGTCTGGTCTCTCTCACTGGAGAGCAAACAGTCTCTAGCTTCCCAGAGCCAGCCTTATACTGAAAAAGGCCTCTTTTAAGTTCAGACAAGTGGGCCACTTGGCTTCTGCTGGCAGCAGATTCAGCAGAGTAGGATACAGTGTTTACAGTCACACCATTTACTGGGAAATTCTAGATAACATTTGATACTACACAAGTTTTTTCAGTGTAGCCAATAGGCGACCTTGTTGAGTCTTAAGGCTTTAGAGTAGATATAATTACTGTATATAATTCTATACTTTTTGGCCCATCTCTTGGTCCCATTTAACAGATCAATTTAGTAAAACAGTTATGTCTCATTTTATGAGTTGACAGTACAGACAAGGTTGGGATCTAAGTACAGGTGGACCACAGCCTCTTTTCTCTTTGAATCATTTTTCTCTCTCCAATTTCTCTCTTTACTAAAGGCAAACTATAGTAGAACTAACTTATTTGCCAAAATAAACTGTACCTTTAATATATGGGGTCTGATTATTTGCATAAAGTGCAGTAAGAATAATTAATTATTAGCCATCTAGGCTCTTCTTTCCTTTAAAATTGGCTTTGCTGGAACCTTTTATAAGGAATCTCAGGCTGGACTTTCTGAAAGCCTTTCAGAGCCCAGGTTTCATCTGTGCCATTAGATACCTGTATGCCTTGGATAAATCCCTCTTCTCTTGAGGTCCCCAAGCACATTTCGATTCCCGGACCTGTCAGCAAGTGACCTTCGTTACTTATCACAGATCACGAAATGTTACTGATGGATATCTGGCCTGTTTTCCAAAGGGCTTTTTTATTGACCTTATAAAGTCAACCTTAATTCCTTAACACAGTCTGGACATCTCTGGAAATGCTATTCCAGTCAAAGCCTTGGTAAAATAACCAGTGCCTTCATCAAGTCCTGTAGAACAAAACAGATTCTCATTGAACTTATGCAAATAACTGTATTGTCAGAAATTAAGAATACTAACAAAGGGCTTTCAAATTCTGGAGAAATCAAGGAGAGAAAAAAATACATGTTTCAAACTCTGCTCATAAGTACATACATTGATTGAAAAGCTACAGATAGCTCAAAAGACAAAATTATTTTCTTGACTTCTGGAAAACAGAACACAGAAAGCATCAACAATATTTTGAACAAAAAGCCATTACAAACTAGCCCAGTTCCATGTAACTGATTTCTGTTCTGTTGAAGCTAGGTTAGCAATACTCATAGACATGTTAACTTTCCAATGAAAGTTCTAAAAATCTGCTTTTTAGTCTGACAGTATTCAATTTCCAAAGACATCAGGAATTTGAATTCGAGAGAATTCATCAGTCTCTCTTAATATTTCTTTTTCTTTATAGGATAAACTTTGGACTCAGCCAGTTACATAAAAAATACTTTCTTTTTAGATGAATTAAAATTATTACTGACAATATATGTTAGGAGATCAATGTCTTATACTTTAGGACAGACCAATGCTTTATACATTAGGATGGACAAATGCTTTATAATATTGGAATATATATATAACCATAATATTTAAATATATATTTATAACCATAACTCACACAAAGTTAATCACCATTTCATATTTGACAATGTTTCCTGTATATTTTGAATAAATCAAATAAGTTTGGTTTGTTTTCCCATGACTTTCAGTGGTCTTAATATTTCAAGAAGAACAAATTAGAGGTGTGTTTTGTTGTTGTTGGTTTTTTTGTTGGCATGGGCCAAGTTTGAACCCGCCAGTCTTAGTGCATGTGGCCAGCATTGCAACAACTGCCGTCAGGCGCCAAGCCCCAGATTTAGAGTTTTTATTTTGTCAAATATCAAAAGCCTAAAACATTGGTTTAAACAAAATTACCAGCCAAAAAATTTTAAAGGAAATACATAGTCAACTGGATCACATGTAAATTCTTTCACAAATTCTCTTTTATGAGCTTCATTTAACCTGCACAGACCATCTACATTCTAAACTTTCCTTAACTTTTGTCCTGCTTTCCACTTTCTACACAACCATTCTGTTTCAGGACAAAATTTATCACACAAGAGTCTTTCTTTACACAATGCCATTCTCCTTTCTGTCTAATTTCTCTTACTCTCAAAAACTCACTTCCCACAAAACAGGATCCCAGTTTACCATGAAGTCACCCATTCACTCAGCCAAACTGATAACTAGAAGGGTTAAAAGGCAAGACTCTTATCCTTTGACAAAGACTCAGTTTCCCCAACAATTTAAACAACCAAATAATTACATTTTACAAATGAGACATTTATGAGATGTAACATTGATACAGGATTTTCTCACTCAGGGCTAGAAAGGGAACCCCCATTTTTCAGGCTCAGGTGAGCTTAGACATCAGACTCCCATCTCCAGGCACAAACCCTCAGACCCCAGCAAGGTCATTGACAAAGCAGTCTGAAACCTTTTGGACGGCTCCACCCTGACTAAGGAGCACACACCCTAATCCCCTCCCCAGACAAAAACTGCAGCAAAGACCTAATAACCTTGTCCAAGGTGAGGCACAGCATTCATTCATCTACTAGAACATCCTTTCAGTTTGTAAAGGTATTTTTCCATCTACCAAGTTCTGGCCAAAATATCTCTCAGGGCCAATTATTTACCCCTAGAAAAGACTTATGTAGGAAATCTCCGATCTGGGCCTCCTCCCCCCTTCCAGAGGCTGTTCACCTTGGAGACCTGTTGCTTATATGGATACAGCCTGGTCCAGCACGAGATTTACACTCTCTTCCCCAGATTTTCAAGGGCCATCCAGAGCTCACCAGACTGCCTGAACTGCAACACTTTTCAAGGCACGACCCCTCTGCCAATAGCTCTGGCACTCTCCCCTCTCTCTCCCTGCCCCTCAATCCAACAAAATGCCATTTTATCACTGATCTGTGGCCCAGAGGCTCAATTCTCAAATTCCTGAGACCAAACACTCACTGAAGAAATTCCAGTAACAAAACTACAACAACATTCTTTCTAATGTCTTTACATTTTCCCCCAAGTCCCACGTGGCCACGTGGCCACCACCAAAGACCTGAAACTTCCAGTTTTTCTCAGAATAGCCAGGGGGCAAAGTTGGAGCAGGAATGTGTGCAGGTCTTCTCACACATTCCTTTCACCCCATGAATGGTGGGGGGGAACCCCACCTATTGTTACTCATCTCAGTCATTCTCCAAGCACTCACATCCACACAATCCCAACTCACTTCTTAACCTGGGCAGCCTCGATTTCCCTCTCGAGCTGCTACTTAGCCATAGGAGGCAACCAACACTCCCCTAGGCCCTGTGAAGGGAGGTCCAGCTCCACCCTCGGAGTTCTCTCAGTCACACCACACCCACACACTCTCACACTCCTCTCAACACACCTGCCGGCGATCTGATGCCCAAGGAGTTGCTCAGGCTCCTCTTCCACTAAAACTGTAGTGGGATCCCCAGATCGATCATACCTTGCCTTAGACGTCTCCCTGTGTAGGTACCTGTTCCTGCATGCCAGTTCCTCCCAGTGTTTGACTTCTTAAAGACCCACCGACAGGGTCCTTTCTCAGCCCAGTCAAGGCGTCCACACAGGGAGGCCAAAATGCCTCCCTTGTGTGCTCAGTGGTTCATGTCGGCCAGACCGATCAGGGGCCCCCACGTGGGTGTCCAGAGGATTGGCGGCAACTACCAGGTGCATGTTCTCTCCAGGGGTGATCTTGCTTCCCAGTCAGGGCACCAAAAATGTTGCAAGAAGACAGGGCCCAATGGAAAGAAAGAGAACCCAAACACCATGTGTATAAGAGGAAGGGCTTTATTCACCAGCCGGGAGCTCATGGCACAGAAGAATTCCAAATGGCCACGCTCCCCATCTACCATGGTCTTTCCCTTTTTTTGACAGTGAAAAAGTTCCACCCTACAGGTACCCTTCTCATTGGCCAGTTTGAATCAAGTGGGAGATGCTATTCCTGCCCCTACAGAACTACAGGATTTCACAGAACTTGGAAATTTCCAAGTTCCAGGAAGTTAAGTTTACAAATTCCCAAGTTGAGTCACCATGGAGAGGACCCTGCATATGTATCCTTATGGTTTCCTTGAGAAGACCTGTTCTTCTAGACCTCACCTTTCTCAGATATCCTCTCTCAGAATGAACACCCACACACTGTGTTTAAAACAGGAATGGCTTTATTCCAGCCCTCAGAGTGGCGGGAGACCCAGAGTCCCAAAATGGCCACGCTCCCCAACTGGCTCACTCTTCTTTTTGTCCCCAGTCAAAAGTTCCAGTCCACGGGTACCTTTTTCATTGGTCAGTTCGAATCAAGCTTGAGAAGCGGGTTCAGCTTTTACAGAACCAGAAGCAAGCTTAGTTTCCAGGTCCCAGGAAGCTAAGTTTTTATAAATTCCTAAGAGCTGAGTCACCATAGGGAGGACCTTACAGGTGTATCCTTGGGTTCACCTTGAGAAGACCTGTTCTCTTAGACCTCACTTCCAGGTATCCTCTCTCTAGAGAACACATTGTTTTTAAACACTATTGTGATGTAATTCTTCATGCCCAATTTGAGGAAGTGTGTGTGTATATGTTGTGTGTGTGTGATTCTAACTCTTTACAAGAATATGACTACATCTGGAAAAAATGGGGAATTTTCCCCTTCCTGTGTTTATTTTATTTATTTATTTTTTTACTGAGACAGAGTCTCACTTGGTCACCCTCAGTAGAGTGCTTTGATATCATAGCTCACTGCAACCTCAAACTCTTGGGTTCAAGTGATTCTCTTGCCTCAGCCTCCCTACTAGCTGGGACTACAGTCACCAGCCTCAATGTCTGGCTATTTTTATTCTTCTTTTTCTTTTTTTTAGCAGGCCCAGCCGGCTTCAAACCCACCAGCCCTGGAGCATTTGGCCAGCACCCTAACCACTGAGCTATAAGCACCCAGCCTCTTGTGTTTATTTTAATTGAAAGAGCTTAGGAAAATTCACCCCAAAACCTGACTCCCTGGCATAAAGAATGTTTTTGAGTTAAAGACCCTCAGAGAAAGAGCTTTTTCCTCTATCTGCATAAACCAGATGGACCCATCAAATGGACAATTGACTTCCCTTCCCCTCCCTGTTATCTCAATATACAGCAAGAAAGAAGATCAAGAAGATAACCAGACTTGGCTTATCTTGGCTACCAGGTGCATGTTCTCTCCAGGGGTGATCTTGCTTCCCAGTCAGGGCACCAAAAATGTTGCAAGAAGACAGGGCCCAATGGAAAGAAAGAGAACTAAGTTTTTATAAATTCCTAAGAGCTGAGTCACCATAGGGACCCAAATCATTTTAAACATAATACCTATTGATCACTCCCTCTCCCATTCATCCCCACAGCAACTATTTATTGCTCAAAAACAGAATCATCTGTATTCCTCATCTCTCCCACTGTCTAAAAATTTCTGGACCTCATTGGGATCCTGGGTCATCACTCTGTTGGGAGCTGCCTTGTCCCTCTCCCCTCTTCACCCCCATTTCCCTCCTCCTTTTCTTCTCCCTCCTCTTTTCTAGAACAAAAGACCTACCTGGCCCTGTGCCAAGTATTCCACTGGAAAGACCCTAGCCCACCAGAACCTTCCAGCAAGCTATGGAATCTTCCAACCCTATGCCCAGTACAAAAAGAGTCCTCCAACCGAGCTCAGTGCGGACACCAAGTTTGCCTTGCCCAGGGGGCTTGCAGTCCTTTTCATTAACCCGGCCAGAACCTCCGCACTCTTGGTCTCTTCTCTGGGGCACCATTGGCTCCATATATAGGGTAAATAAACCTCTTTCTCTTATTAATCTGACTTAATTGTATGTTGATCTTTCAGTGAACTTTTCAGAGAAAGGGGAAGTTTCTCCCTTACTCCCACATAATTATGCTCCAGGATATCCCCTTTTATTTAATTATCTACCCATAGTGACTTTTCTCATGCTTCTTATAGTAGTAATTCTCATTTCTGTGTGCTTTGTTTGAAAAATAGTCTTATCTCATAGTTGATTATTTCACAATATTATTAGAATTAGAGCCTTAATAATTGATCATGGGCCAGTAAAGGTGATTATCATTAGTGACCCTGCTAGAGAGTACTCTAACAATGTAAAACTCCTTCCCCCCTTCCTTCCTTTATTTCTTTGTAGCATATCTCAATATGTTAACCACCAACCTTCTACCACTTAGAATAATTGGTTTTTAAATTTTGTTTTGTAAAAATTCAGTCTTGCTAATTAGTTGACCTTTATGAATAAAATATGCATATTTTCATTCAACAGGTGCTGGAATGATGTTTGCCGTAAGAGAATGATGCTCTTACAGCATACACTCTATGCATTGGAAATATAATTGCCTTTTCCAGACTGTAACCTTGGTCTTGACACTTGCATGCGAGGCAGAGAAATTTATGTACCTATTTAATTTCTTCTCAGTCACAGAGGAAGGGAATGAATCTTTATTTAAGATATTAAATACAAAAGAAAACCATTGAAAACTTTAAATGCAGAATTACTCTTATCAAAAATAAAGATGTTATCCTCTCCTTTTATTTTCACCTGAAGAACTCTTACTTAACTTTCAAAGCTAAGTCAAAATAGCACTTCCTCTATAGAGAACAGCTGAAGAAAATTTTGTCCTGTTTTCTAATCCAGGGGTCAATTTTGCCTCTGAATTTTGTAAAATTTAGTTTGGCCATTTTACCAGCAAATACTCTCTTGGATTATACATGCATAAATATATTGTACCAGCTAGCTATTGCTGCACAACAAACATCTGAAAACTCAGTGGCATACATTTTAAAAAGTTATTTTTGTTCATGAGACTGTGGTCAGCCAGGTTATGTCACCTTGGCCCCACTTGCAGATGTTTTTGTGGCCAGCTGCAGATTGGGCAGTGGGTAGTTCTGCTCTTCTTTCGTGGCCTCTCTCATATGATTGGAGCTCAGTTGGCTTTAGGTGGTTTAGAGTAGACCCTGAGGCAAGTGGCCCATGTGGGAATGAAATACAGCCATTTTGAGAGACAGCTGGTGAAAAGGATCAGGCCAGAAACCAAACTGCATGATTATTGAAAACCCTCTCCTCAACCCCTGGAATGCTTCAAGGCCAATGTTCCTGAGTGACTTTTAATTCTGGCCCCTGCTGGTGGCCAATTAAGGGAGTAACTCCTAGATTTGCCTTGAGTGCAAAAATTAGTCCCTTTCCAGAAGGGATGACTCCTCTGGGAAGCCCCACCCCACATTAGACCCTACTGATAAGCCTCCTGAAACTGTTTCCTGGCTCCACTCTGTTCTTTTTCTCTCTTTTTTCTGCTAATAAAGCCTTTCAAATCCCTGGACTTGTCTTCTCTCTTTTTACTGACCCTTCCTCCCAACTCTACTCATGGTCCCTTCAGTCTGCCTCCCACTTGGTCTGTTGCAATGTAACAGCTCAGTTTGGGCCTGTTGTTCACATGACAGTTCAGAAAGAGAGTCTAAGTGTGCAAAGCCTCCTGGGGCCTCTGCTTGGAACTGACATATGGTCACTTTCACTTTCTATTACAGGGAAGACCAGATGCAGGGAGTAAAAATTAGGCTCTACTTCTTGATGTACTGAATTACAAGACCAGTTCACAAAGAATATGGTTCACAGAAAAGTCCAGAATGACGACTTTTTGCACCTAATATTGTATTTACAGGTGTGTATAAGTATTTGCTTTTTATCAGTCTAAAATCTTGAAGATAGGCAATATGTGATTAGCTTGTCCATCAGCATATTTAGAAGGGCCATTCATTGGTTTTAACTTTATAGCATCTTTTCTTCCCATGATAATAGCTCTGCGCTTATCCTCCAGCTTGTTCCCCGCCCTCATTCAAGTGGGTGCCCTAACCCAAATAGCAGGTCAGGAGAGCAGAATAAAACTCAGACTCTTTCTTTCAAAGTTTGATCTGGGAGATCCATATAAAGATGGTATATGGTTGCAGCAGAGGATGCTTGAAATCTGTTTCTCTCTCTCTCTCTCTCTCTCTCTCTCTTTTTTTAAGAGCCAGGGTCTCACTCTTATTCCAGCTGGTCTGGAACTCCTGAGTTCAAGGCATCCTCCTGCCTTGGCTTCTCAGAGTGCTAGGATTATAGGAGTGAGCCACTGTATCTGGCCAATATCTGCTTCTTTAACTTCTTGCAATTTTGGGAGCCTTCTAGTATCCTTCCAGTAAATACTCTTTTTCTTTTTTCTTAAGGCAAAACATTTATTTGTCAGAGGATCTTGCATACTCCTAAGGCTCAAAAGTTTGTTGAGTGACTGAATGAAGTCAAGAATTACGTAATCAGTGACCACCTTCATCATGTCAGAGTATTTGGTATAGGCTCTTTGAGGACATGAATGGACACATTTGTTTTGGTCTGCCTTGTAGCTCTCTCTCCAGGAATTAGGCTTTCCCTTGTCTACAAGATTAGTGGGGAGCCACCAAGTCCGTTCAAGGGCATCTTAACACATGGCCAATGTATATCTGATGAGAGTGACCAGTGAGTCCCCTTCTTTCATAAAATTTGTGAAAAGAGAACTGAAGGAAAATAAAATATTTCACCCCAAAATATACTGTTATGGGGTGAGAAGGGACCACTCGTCCAAATCAGAAGTTTCCGAATGGAGTCTTTATTTTCCAGATGGGGTCTTTATTACAGCTGGCGGCTGTCTCCGCAAGCCACAGAGAGATCAGGGGAGAGCAGCCCTTACCAGCTCAGAGCCCTCACCTCCTTAGAGGGTAGGGTTGGCTGGGCTGATGCAAGCAAGCTGTAGGATTTTGCAACCGGCATTCACAGAAGCAGACTTTGCGTTTGCAACAGTTTTCACAATACAAGTTCTATAAGTTCTTATCTCGTCTCTCCATTCTTCCCTCTTCCTCCCACCCTCCATTTAAGGGGGGTGGTGCAAGGCTGCGGGGCCATCTCAATACTCCTTTGACATATATCAAGATGGATATCCAGAGGGGTAGAAATATAAGAATAGCTAAAACCTCTATTTGGGGGACAAGATTTGTATCTGTAGAGAAAAATCGTCATTGATCCAGCCAAGTTTTCTTTGAGGTCTTCTTTTGCCTGGATCTAGGAAAGATTAACTGAGAGTCTGGCACCTTTAAAGGTCTGGAAAAAAAAAAAAAAAACAACAAAAAAACCCCACAAAAAACAAACAAACACTTACTGTCAATTCTTCTTGAAGGCTATTTATTACCTGTGAGGTTTCATCTACAAAACAAGATGATCTAGACAGGCTTCTCTCCCTCCCCTAACCTGTCTTACCACTGTCACCTGATTTACCTCCACAACCTATTTAAACCTGTGCTCAGAGATCCCATTTTTTAAATGACCTTAAGATGCTATAAATGTATCAGCTATCTGGGCACTTCTTTGAGATTTTAAATTTTGGCAGACTCCCACAGATCTTAATGTATTTGTATGCCTTTTCCCCTATTCATCTGTCTTTTGTCAATTGATTTTCTAGTGAAACATCAGAGGACAAAAGGGAAGTTTTCCCTTGGCTCCTGCAGGACCTGGACAGACAATCTGAAAACGTAACATTTCAATTTACACACAGTGGAGCGTGTTTCCTGCCAAGTACAGAGATCTGTTTTGTGAGTGTATGAATATGGGCAAGTCACTTTCTCTCCTAGCTTTAATTTCTACATCTGTATAATGCAGATTACGTTATCTTCATCCCAGAGGTGTTTACAATATTAAATGTGGGTGAGGCAATATGGTACACAGCCCAGCAACTTGGGAGGCTGAGGTGGAAGGATCTCTTGGGGCTGAAATTTGAGGCTGTAGTGTGAAATGATCTCCCCTAGGAGTGGCCACTGCACTCCAGCCTGGGCAACATTACCAAAAGCTTGTTTCTTAAAAAAAAAAAAAAAAAAAAAAAGAAAGAAAGAAAAAGAAATACTAAATATGGCAATGAGTATGAAGTATATTGTATAATTCCTAATAGTGTGCAATTTAGCTCCCTCTAATTTTTCTTATGAATCTTTTTTCATAATTGTCTCATTTGGAGGTTTCTGAATCATTTTCATAACACATCCTCTGTCATATTCCTATTATGTGCTATGTATTTTGTTAAAATTCTTCTTCTTCTTTCTCCTCCTCCTCCTCCTCCTCCTCCTCCTCCTCCTCCTCCTCCTCCTCCTTCTTCTTTATTTTCAGAGAAGGGGTAGGTTTCGTTCTGTTTCCCAAGCTGGACTGCAGTGGTGTCAGTGTATGGCACTGCAGCCTCCAATTCCTAAACTCAGGTGACCTTCTGCCTCTGTCTCCCAAGGACAGATTATAGGTGTGGACCACCTAGGATGACTTTCTGCCTCTGTCTCCCAAGGACAGATTATAGGTGTAGACCACCTAGGATTATAGGTGTGCACCACCACACCTAGTTTTTTTTTAAAGTTTTTTGTAAATATAGGAGTCCCATTATGTTGCCCAGCCTGTTCTTGAACTCCTGGCCTCAAGCAATCCTCCTGCCTCAAACTTCCAGTGTGCTGGGATTATAGGTATGAGCCTTGAGACATCACCCCCAGGATAAAGTTCTTATTCAGTAAGAATAATACTGAATTCTTACTGCAAGGATATAGGAAAAAAAGAAATTTAGATTCTCCTATGTGCTCACAATACCACACAGAATGCTTTTGTGACAAAATGGTAAGCTGTCTCTCCACACAGCAAGCAAGCAGCTCTCTTCTTCAGAAGATGCCAGCTGGGTGTCCTCTAATTCAATTCATTTTTGACACTACCTACCTAGAAATTTTTTCCTATTCCACACTTCCGACACCAGTTGCAACTCCTGTCTTCAGAAACTTTTGACCACCTGGCTATAAATTAGGGTTTACATGATCCCTTCCTTGGGTTTGATTATTTGCTAAGATGTCTCACAGAAACTAGGAAGATACCTACTTATGTTTCTAGGCTTATTATAAAATATATTAAACAGATGAAGAATAACAGATGCACGAGGCAGGTATGTGGGAAGGAGCTTAGAGATTCTATGCCCTCTCTGGGCACACCACCCTCCAGAAGTCCCTACGTATTCAGCTTTCTGAAAGCCCCCTAAATCCAGTCTTTTCAGATTATCATGGAAGTTTCATCAAGTAGGCATGGTTGATTAACTCATTGGACATTAATGACCAACTTTACATTTAGCCTGTCTCTCCTCCCCAGCCGTTGGGGATGAGGTTGAAAGTGCTAACTCCTGATCTTTCAGGTAACCAGCCCCATCCTGAAATTTTCTAGGGGCTGGTGGTGCAATCTACCAGTCATCTCATTGGTTTACCGAAGGTAGCCTTTTTGCTATGGAGAGTTTAAGGATTTTAGCAACTATAAGTCAAAAAATTGGGTCAAAGACCAAATACAGTCATCCCTGTGAATCGCTGGGGAATTGGTTGCGGAACTCCCCTTAGATACCAAAAATTCACAGATGCTCAAGTCAATGGCATAATATTTGCCTATAAGCTATACATATCCTCCCTTATACTCTAAAATTCAGGAATGTCCACCCTTGTTTTCTGCCACAAATTAGAAGGATAAGAGTTATCTTGGGTCACACATTAAATACACAAACACTAACCAAACCTGTGGAGCAAAGAAAAAAGGTCTGTGCCTACTTTTGTGACACTGCAGATAAGCAAAACAGGCCTCAGAAAAACTATATGCAGCCTACAGGCCACAGGTTGGACACTCCCGCCTTAAATCTCCTCTGTATTATTTATAAAACCTAATACAATGTGAATGCTGTATAAAAAGTTGCCATGCTATATGTTTAGGGAATACTAATACTAGAAAAAAGTCTGTGCATGTTTAATATGGATATAACCACCTATTTTTTTTTTTCCTCCAACATTTTTTTGAATCCACAGGTGTGAGACCCAAGGATATGGAGATCAGGTCCCTACTCCTTCTATAAACGCAAGATGGTATATAAGCTTCTGAACCCCCTGAGGGGAGGGTGAATAATTTCTCTGTGGTTCTTGCCTGTGTGTATGTTAATACATTTGTACACCTTTGCTCCAGTGAATTTGCCTTTTGTAAGTTGATTTTTTTAGTGAATTTTTAAAAGATGAAGAGAAAGTTTTCCCTTCTCCTCTGCAGTATGTTCAACCCACTCTCATACGTCTGCTTCATTCATGGTTCTTGCTCAGAGCTTCTCTCACCTTGGGTACTTTGGCTCACAGCAAAAACTTTGACGCCTCTGTGGCCTGCACAATGAGCATGATGAGCATATAAAGTTGCTCACATCTGGAGGTGACTGTGGTAGGTTTCAAGGTCAGCTGCCTATCTCCTAAAATGTCAGGGCTTCAGGCAGCTGCCTTGGTCCTCTGTTCTTTTCTTTTCTTTTTTTTTTTTTTTTTGAGACAGAGTCTTACTTTATCACCCTCAGTAGTGTCGTGGCTTCATAGCTCACAGCAACCTCCAACTCCTGGGCTTAGGTAATTCTTTTGCCTCAGCCTCCCGAGTAGCTGGGACTTCAGGCACCTGCTACAACACCTGGCTATTTTTTGTTGCAGTTTGGCTGGGGCCAGGTTCGAACCCACCATCCTTGGTATATGGGGCCAGTGCCCCACAGGCACTGCCTGGTCCTCCGTTCTTGAAGTGCTCTTGGTCAAAAAATGATCAGACACCCCAAATTAAGGCAAGCATGAAACAATATTTATTAAGGAAGAGAAAGGTAAGTTTACAGAGTAAGAGCAAGACACAGGCTTATAGAACAAGATATGTTTACTATAGACAGGGAGCAGGCCTCCACTGCCAGGGCTAATAGGCAAAGAGGGCTTTAAGGTGGCTGGGGGTTTCTTTTTATACAGCCTGGGTTAGGCCTACTTCATGGTTCAGAGGTCTCCTTGGAACCAGAGTCTTACTGCACAAGTGGACGTCCCATGAGCCTTTCTGGAAACCCATGGAAGGATGGAGCACCAGATAGACTACTTAGTCTAAAGGCTGTTCTAGGTCACCTTCACAACTCTGTTGCACCTGTGCTTAGGATAGAGCACCTTCTACATTTTTTTGCAGTTAGCACGGTAAGTTCTGATTAGTAGATTGCTAGGGTGAGCTCTTCTTCCTGGTGTAAGCAATCATGTGGGGCAAAATTAAGGTAGACATCACCAAGATGGCAGCCTAGGGGCTCAGTCCTTGTGCTCCATTCCCTGGAGAGCTGTTCCTAACTAACTAACTAACCTATCTACTGTACTTTGATGCTCCATTTGGCTCACACCCCACACAGGACCACCTCAGGGTTGAGAGTAGAAATATTTCAATCCTTGCAGATATACAAAGGCATACAATTTAGTGTGACTTTAGAATGATTTTGACAACCAAGATTGGAAGAGAAAAATAGTTTTCCCATAAGCACTCAACTGTCAAGCAACCAGAACATACAACATTCTCCATTGCTCCAGTGAAAGGACAGAGACAGAGCTCAAAGTTTGTTTCCAATAGAGTCAATTAGAACTGAACCACTAAACCACTAAAATAGAACTGACCGCCCAGGAAGAAAAGAGTAAATGTGCCAATCCCTACCCGTCCGACCCTTTAGATTTCTATCCACCTTGACCCACATGCTGACTTCTTTCTGGAACTCAGCTCACCCTCACCCAGGTGGAAATAAAGGCTGACATTGCCCACATAGAACTTGGACTCCGTTTCCTGTCATTCACGTCTCAGAATATCTTTTATTTTTGATCTTTGTTCTCTCATTTTGGTGCTGAGAACCTGGGACAGGGAGAAGCCCCCTCGGGAAGCCAAAATACACCTGGTTGGACCCAACTAGATGGACTCTTGTTCTGGTGAGATGAAGGGAAATGAGGGGCCCCTCTGACCCTTGCTCTAAATTCATCCATATAATGGAAGGTGAACATTTGTCTAGAAACTCTTTCTGGACTTTTAAAACTTAGCTTACATTTCTCCCACTTGGACTCTTCTTCCCCTTTCCCTCCATCTCTGGGCTTCTGAGGCAGTCATATATAGCCCCTCTCTCCACTTTTGTAAACTTTTCTTCCCTTTCCCCACTCTAAGCCCCCAAATTCCGGTGGTCAGTGCCTAACCCCTGTGAGTCACACCGCCCGTCCAGTGCCTTGTGTGTGGAGATGCCCTCTTGCGGGTCTGGGACACTTTTCTCTGGCTGGTTAAAGGTCCCACGTGGAGACCTGATGATCTGACCCCAGCTATGGCTACCTCCTTCCTCCTCCCTGCAAACACTCTTTACATTCTCACTTGAAAATCATTTTTTTTTTTTTTTTTTTAACCTCCAGTTTCTGATATAAGGACCACTCAGCCACAGATTCCCCCTTCTGCACCTTTAAGCTGCCTTTTAACTCACCTCAAGCCTCTGCGGCTCTATCCTGACCTTAAACCTAAATGCCTCATCTTTTTCTGTAATACTGCTTGGCCTATCTACAAACTGGATAATGGCTCACAATGATCTCAGAATAGCACCTTTGACTTCTCAGTCCCCACTGATCTCAATAATTACTGTCGGAAATTAGGCAAATGGTCAGAGATTCCCTATATCTAGGATTTTCTCCTCCTCTGAAATATTCCTTCTCTGTGCTTGTCTGTCTGTGAACTCTCTCAGATTTTCCTTACAGGTCAAACTGGCTTCCCCTGACCCATCTGAATCTTCATTGTCTTCTTTCAACCTGATAGACAACACTCCCTCTTATGCCTCTCCACAGACACCCCTCCTTCAACCTCATTCCTATCTGCAGAATTCCATCCCCTTCCCCCTCTCTCCACTCCCCCCCACTCCCTGCCACTTGCCTTCTGCCTTACATGGTAGAGAGAGAAAGACGGTGGAACTGGGAAGGAAAGGAAACATGCAGGACCCAATTTTTCCCACCCCACACTAGAGAATTGCTTGAGCCCAAGAGTTTGAGGTTGCTGTGAGCTGTGACACCATAGCATTCTACCGAGGGTGACATAGCAAGACTCTGTCTCAAAAAAAAAAAAAAAAAAAAAAAAAAATTAAGGCTCTGTGCCTGTGGCTCAAGCGGCTAAGGCACCGGCCACATACACCTGAGCTGGTGGATTCGAATCTGGCCCAGGCAGGCCAAACAACAATGATGGCTGCAACCAAAAAATAGCAGGGCGTTGTGGCAGGTGCCTGTAGTCCCAGCTACTTGGGAGGTGGAGGCAGGAGAATCACTTGAGCCCAGGAGTTGGAGGTTGCTGTGAGCTGTGATGCCAGGGCACTCTACCCAGCTTGAGGCTCTGTCTCAAGAAAAAAGAAAAAATTAATTAAATTAAAAGTAAGAAATAATCAAGAAGAGGCCTCTAAACAGCAGTGCCTCTTGGAACTCTAGTTATTGGCTTCCACCATTAGACAAAACCTGGCTGCTTCTTGAAACTCCTCGGGGCACTCCAAAAAAAATGAAATCTCCCTAGGGCTGTGTTTAAGTGCAGCAAACCAGGCCATTGAGCAGAGCAGTGTCCAAACTCAAACCCTTCCCCAAACCATGTCCAGCCTGTGGAAGTCCTCACTGGAAGTCTGACTGCCCAGGTCTTTCTGAAGATCTGGTTCACAGCCACTCCCAGGACCTAGCAAAATTTCTTGACCTTTTAAGCCTAGCTACAGAAGACAGACGATCCCCAGAAAATCAGAATTCCCCCTGAACAATCACAAAATTTGAACTCCAGGTATTTTTGCTAGTGAAAAGTAAGCCAGTCTCTTTTCTAACAAACATGGGAGCAACTTTTTCCAAGCTGCCATTTTATAAAGGTCCTCTAAAACAAACAGAGTTCTCAGTAGTGGGAATTGATAGTAGTTTACTGTGCCATAATGCTACCCCAACCTTGTGGTGCTTGAATCACGGCCTCATTATTGTCTATGATAGAGCCACTAATTATGATTTTTCTCATTCTCAGTTTCAGACCAGTAATCCTCTGCCTCATCACCTGATTTATTGACCAGGCAATCACCTGGAAAACAACCACTCATATCCTTGACCTACATGGATATCAACCAGTTCAGACTGAAAACCTAAGAATGTTCTGTAAACATCACTCCTGCTCCCATCCCATTTTCCTTACAGGCAGCCCACCTTACAGGCAGCCCATTGCCACCCCTCACCTTGCAGGAAGCAGTCAAAGAGATACCATGCCCATCATCCCACCTCCTTATAATAGACTAAAAAGACTGGGATGATAGAGTCAAATAGAACCTACCAGCCCAGGAAGGAATGAGTACACGCATGTCCCACCCAGGAAAAAGTAAACATGCCAACTCCTATTCCTCTGACCTTTTAAATTTCCATCCACCTTAACCCATGTGCTGACTTCCTTGTCAAACTCAGCTCACCCACACTTGGGTGGAAATAAAGGCTGACATTGCCCACAGAGAACCTGGATTCTGTTTCCTTTCATTCACATTTTGGAATAATCTTTTATTTTGGATCTCTGATCTCTCAGCCTCTAGCACAATGACATTTTACAAATCAAAGCTGAATTTACTTGTCAATTTACTTTTATATAAATCATCTTTGTCTGTGAGAAATTGTTTTAAGTCATCTTGACCTTGAACCTGTTCCATTGTGTCCTTTTCTAATATAATGGTCAAATGCTTGGGTTTCTAGATTAGCAACAAATGTGTTAGAATCCATTCCTCCATTTCCTCACCTAGTTTTTCTTTTCTTTGCTGAGCATCAGGATTCTTACAAGAAAATGAAATATTTTTGATATGTAGCAGATGTTTGATTCTGGAATAAAGGTGTTCTCTGCCCAGCACTGAGGGACAATGCACTTAGCCAGCTTTGTTTTTGCAGTGCCTATGAAATGGAAATGTGACTGTAGCTTTATTACCTAAGAGATGGGCTGTGTTTTAAAATATTTGAATAATTAGCTGTATAAGAAAATTGTAACAGAAGGGAATGGTAATAGATCTGTATTGAATCTAATGAATAGATTCATTAGAAGTGAATCCTGCAAACCATTCATTGATCAAGGGAGAAAGGAATAGACCTGTCAAATATTTAGAATTAATATTAAAAAAAGAATTGAAATAATGCTCTGGTGATGGGTGTTCAGAAATTTTCACAGAAGAACTACTATGTAACAGTCACTATACTCCCCTAAATTTCACAGCACACTGGAGTAGTATTTATTATTGAAAGCTCATGTAGGGAGAACAAAATGGAGTCAGTCGAGCTATGGGAGACATGACACAGCTGGTCTGGTTGTTTTAGGTATTATGTGACCTTTATCTCCCATTGCTCATTCTTAATGTTTCGTAAATTTAGCTTCCACCCTAAAGATGCCCCTCTTGAATAGGAAGATTGATTTAGGAAATTGCCTTTGAATCAAAAATGGGAGCTGTACTAAATAATATTTTGAAATTGGGTGCTAGTGAAATAAAACAAAAATGTTCAGGGTTTTTTAATTCATTGACGTAAAGAATGCAATTCCAAGTGTGCCCATATAGGCATGTTAGGTCTGGCAGAGGTTAAACAGGTGACTAAGAAGGGACTCAGGGTAGAGAGCAGGAACCAAATTGTAGCTAGGAATCATTCCCTGGTGGGAACATACTAAAAAGTTGCTGATGACCTGCAACTGACCTATAGATCATTACCATCTTATTAGCATAGATAGAGCTTCCTGAAGAATTCTGAGGGTAGGAGGGTAGGAATAACTAGCCCGTTTTGTAGCCTATGATGTAATCTTTTTTTTTTTTTGAGACAGAGTCTCACTCTGTCACCCTGGGTAGAGTGCCATGGTGTCATAACTCACAGCAACCTCACACTCTGTGGCTCAGGGGGTCCTCTTGCCTCAGCCTGCTGAGCACTTGGAGCTATAGGTGCCCACCACAGTCCCTGGTCAATTTTTCTATTTTTAGTAGAGGTGCTCTTGCTCAGGCTGGTCTTCTAATTTTAGTAGAGAGGAAGTCTTGCATGAGGGTCTTGAACTCCTGAGCTCAGATGATCCACCTGCCTCGACATCCTAAAGTGCCAGGATTACAGTTGTAAGCCAACACACTGGCCAATTTTATAACCTCAACCTGTCAATCACCCCAAAGGGCAGAAAACAACAACCAATCCTTGCAGGAGAAAGGTGGGACAAGTTAGTGACCTACTAAAAGGCTCACATGTGTGTGCACACACATGTACACATGAGAGAGAGGGACACTCCAGGTCTTTTTCCACTGTGGAGACCCAGTTGTTTGTTACTCTCTCTCTAGAATGTATTTTCACTTTGTGTGACTCCTTCCTTATTTTCACTCTTTCTTTTATGTGATAAACTGTTTGTGTAAGATTGCTTTGTGTATGGCACAGGCTTAACTCGGTATCAGTACTCATTTTTGACACTGGGAACCAGGGAACCAGGGACCATCTAGCTGGGCCTAGCAGGGATACTCTACACATACACACACATGTGCACACACACACACACATGGAGACACATGAACACAAACATGACCCCTTGGTGCCTGTTACCAAGTTGTCCTCTTTGTCCCTTTTCCATGAGAGTTTCTCCTTACTGTAGCACTTCATCACTGAAGCACTGAAAAATTGCATCACACAGTAATCAAGGACTTTGGCAAATTTGCTTTTATTTGATTAGCTGCTAAAGAAAAGCACAATAGAAAATCAACTACTTCTGAAATTTGAGATGAAACAATTCAGGTAGGTGTTCTACTTTAAAATGAGCTAACCATCTTAACGCATTTTAACATTTAGAAACAAAAATCTTCTTTTTCCTTGGGTTAGCATTTCTGGAGGACGTCTTGTCCTTTCTATACCAGAGAGGGTAACAAACTTCATGGCGTGCTGCAAAATTCCTGTTCCCATAGGAATAAGATGCTAATGGCCTATTTACATATTTGTGTGCTCATCAGTCCACTCCCAAGTTGCTTGGAAAGGGATTAGATCATCACGAACCTCTCAAACTTTATACAAAAACATAGAAACATACATGCATTAAAAAAAAAAAGGAGAAGGAGTCATGTCAAAGTATTATGCTACAGTGCTCTCTCTGAGTGGCGAGGCCCTGAGAATTGATATTGATTTCTGGCAGACACCTCTTCTGATGATTTCTACAGCCTCCTGAATATTTTGTGCTTGGTTGAACAAAGGTTTCAATCCCCTTCATGGGTCATTCCTCAATTTTTAAAACGAGAATGCTTCCTTCAAACTTTAATATGTTATCTTAAAGAAAGACGTGATCCTTAAAATTACTTTTTATTAATATGAACATTCTTCTTCAGTTATATATTTTTTCAACTATTTGTATAACTGTGAAATTTGGTTTTTCATTTATTTCCAAAAGGTCACATAATATTAGCAACATGATTGTTCATCTGGAAGGAATAAGTTCTGTATCATCATCACTTTGTAAGAAGTCCAAGTGGTTGGTCCTTTGGTGATGGACAGTGATGGCTGTACCCATGAAGGTGAAATCCCTATTACTAGCACAATATTGAATTCAAAACCTGACGTGTTTCTGGCTTCTCAGGCAATCAGTATTTGGCCCAAAATAGCTTTGTGAAAAATGAGTGATCGTTGACAGTTGGAGGTCATGCCCCATAAATATTAAAAGTTCTAGGCCTCAGGCATGTTTCTGAGTAGAGCCTGGAACTCCTCATTTATGATAAGATCTCTAAAACTGCCAGTGGCAGACATTTCAAACTAATCAAAGTTTTAGACAAATACATAGTGTCTTTTTTGACACCATTTCTTTTTGTGGATGCAGCATTTTGCAAATGCAAAGAGCCTTCAATCTACATCCCAGAGGAAGTTAGTGAAGGTGACCTTGAAGATACTGCTAACTTGCCAAGCCAGAGGATGTACCCCTCTGCTCCATGCCCCATACGTATCTTAACAGAATAACTAATGGCTTCAATGGGAAATAACATCAATATGACAGGGTTAATGATAGGAGAGAGAGAGAACCATAAAAATTAATAATGAAACTTTGGAGAAGAAGGATGTATACATATTCTGCCATGGCTATGACTGTATATGCAGAATGAAATTAATACAAACTTTTATGTTTTGTAAAAAGGAAAACAAAAGCAGTGAGGACCCATTATGGTAAGCTACATTTAGAAACAATCAACTTGAAAAGCAAGGTTTATCCATTGTATCTGACCTGAATTCCTCTTTTCTGAAAACAGGTGCAGAAAGGCTGTGTCTACGTGAGATGCATAAAAATAATATACTTCTTGAGGGCATCTTTCTTCCCACTCAGATACTTGTTTTTATCCAAGATTTTTACATTGTCAATTACATGCTAACTTCTGTCCCATTCTTTCCTGTAAGGAAGTGTTTATTTATTAGTAGGAAAGAACCCACAGCTGTTCTAGTAGTTATACAAAACATTTTTCTGTTTTCAACATCAAATGCCAAAAATAATGGCTGATATTATATAAAGATAAAAGATAAATACATTAGAAAACTTGAAAAAACCAAGTCATTTTTTGCATTGCATTATTTTTATGAGAGAAAAAAATCCCTCAAAGATTCTTAAATTATGTATATGGATCAAAATTGCATGTACTAAAATGTAAAATATTTGCTTATCTCAGTTTCTGAGTTCTTTCTTAGCCAAAGTTAAGTTTCACTTGGAAGATGCATAAACGCCGTTGGGTTTCTAGAAAAAGTCCCTAGTAAATGTGTCAGTACCTTCGTTAGGACTCTGATTCTCTTCTGAAAGTTACAACTACTTCCCTAATTTACTGTTTTTTCTTTTGCAAGAATGTAATTTATGAATTAAGAATTACTTTTTATTTTGCCATTTTACTTTTATTAAGCGTTAATAAAAAAAACAAAAGAAAAACAATTTTGAAATTCTCTTAGGCTGTAGGCTTAGTTTTCGTAGTATATATTAAAGAATATAATATAGAATATATTTGTAGTATATTAAAGCTATGTGGACTTAATACTGACCAATTAGTAAACACTGATTGCATCCAGAGTTTTGGAGATTACCACCAAATGAAAATAAAAACCTGAAAAAATCATCCATTTATATTTAATTGTTTTAGTGAGCAGGTTGTTCAATGCTAGGAGAGTTTCTTCCTTCAACATAAAAATGCTGAATCTGTCTTTTTCTCCAGCCGTCGGTGGGAAGGAATTATTCTTCACAATTCACCTTTGTTTTCCTCTTCCTTCTTCCTCAACTGCAGCTGATTTGGTCCCAACCTCTGTGGGATAATGTTAGTAAAACTTTTCCTAGCCCAGAAGTTGATTAATATCTTACTTGCCTTTTCCCATGGTTCTTCAAAAACACATTCTTTCCTTTTCACAGAATACTGCATCCCCATGTTGTCATTTTTCCAAATTCTACCCATCCTTAAATTTTCACCCAATTTCTTGCACCAGCTCCACTTGACCCAAGTCTGTTCTACCGTTCCATTCTTGGTGCTGGGGTGACTTGCCTCTCCTTCGCTGCTGTCACATAGAATTTAAAAATGCCTTTTTTATAGGCTCTACTGCTGTACTTGTATTTTCCCATTATATTGCATAGTTTGGGAAGGCAGGCGCATGTCTCCTGCATTTCGCATCCTCAGTCTCATTCAGCCAAGTTCATTGCATAAAGGAAGCTCACTGTATATGGATGAAGAATGAATATATTCATAGTACTCATTAGATATTTTTATTTTGATGTTTACCAATGCGTTTAGGGATAAGAGTGGGGTAAATGTTAATGTTTTTGATTAAAATATAATCAATTTAATAGTCTTGATTGTCTATATTTCTCAGGGTTAAAAAAAAGACACCAAAGATGTAGTAAAATAGAGAAAATGAGTTCAGAACCCACAAATTAAAAAAAGAAACTCCCCAATGCTGTCAGTATCAATCATGCTTTATTTGTTTGAGATTTCCTACTCCTTAGTAACAGGAGAAGGATGAGAAGGGAGCGTCCTTTAGAGATAAAATCACTTCCTGGTAAATCTGAACATATATTCTCAACTTCTATAGAATAGTTTTTAATGAATAATGAATGTACTTGAAGAAACACAGTACAGTTTGTTTTAATCAAAACTAGAATAAGGCTAACAAACGAAAGTGATTTACTCTCTTATCTTTGCTTATTCTCCCCCTATGTTAGGAGAGGGGAGATGTAGAATGCCAGGGAGCGTTTGTAAAATTTGCACACATTGTTCCTTAACGCAGAAAACATCTGCCCACAGTGGCCCCAGTTTGCTGAGCTCTGTTGGTCACCCTGTAGATGAAGTGTCTGTTCTTCCACAGCACCCTGACTGTAGGGGACAGATTCTGGGTGAGCAAAGTTGGATAGTTTTGAAAACTGTCAGCTCTTGTACATTTACAGTGGCAAAGAGAGTGTCATTAAATTTAGTCAATGACCCTGAGCTTGGAATAATCCCAAACTAGCACTCTCAAGCCAGGGGTGGACCATTGTCTACGGAGCAATTAGGGGCAAATAACAAGATTGGATTGTGACATGTGGGGTGAGAGGTGAGGAGAAAAGAATCGAAATGCTGATTGGGTGATGTTAGGTAATTTAGAACTAACTAAAGAACATTTTCTCTTTGCTGAGCAGTCCTGGAGTTGCTCAGCAGGGTCAACTGCCAGAGACACTATCACAGACAGCTTTCTCATGTCTGACAAGGCCTGGGAATCACCTGAGGATCTTGTGAAAGTGCAGGTTCTGACGGAGCAGGTCTGGGCAAAGGCCTGAGAGTCCACATGCCCAACCAGCTCCCGGGGATGCTGGTTCTCAGAACACACTCTGGTGTGAAGAGCAAGGGTCTGGAGTTGCATTATCTCATACAGAATTTGACAGCTTCGCAGGAATAATGAGCACTGAATTGAGATGTGCTGTCAGTGTAAAATATACATCAGAGTTTTAAAAATTGAGATATAATTTAAGTACCATCAAATCCCCCCATTTAACGTGCACAGTTCAGTGGTTTTTAATGTATTCAGAAGGTTGTGCCACTATTACCATTATCCAATTCCAGAACATTTTTGTTAATAGCAAAAAGAAACCCAGTACATTTTAGCTGTCACCCACACACCCCCATATCCACCTCTTCCCAGTCTCTGGTAACTACTAATTTACTTTCTTTCCTTAAAGATTTGCCTGTTGTGATAGTTTTATATAAATGGAATCACATAATATGTGGCATTCTTTTTCTTTATTGTTTGGAATTCATTGAGGGCACAAAGAATTAGGTTACACTGATTGCGTTTATCAGGTAAAGTCCCTCTTGTCCTGCCCCCAAGAGTTGTACCATATACCATGAACCCCCATCCTTCTCTTTCCTTCCCTGCAAACTAATACAACCTTTTTGGAAGGAAGTATGGAGAATCCTTAAAGAACTCAAATTAGACCTTCCATTTGATAAAAAAAAGAACTCAAATTAGACCTCCCATTTGGTAAAAAAAAGAACTCAAATTAGACCTCCCATTTGATAAAAAAAAATTATTTTTTCATAAAGACATTTGGACTAGATTGCTTATCTCAGCTCAATTTACAATCAGCAAAATGTGGAAACAACCTAAATGCCCACCAACTCAGGAATGGATTAATATGTAGCATTCTTTACCTGTCTTTTTTCACTTAGCATATGATTTCAAGGTTCACCCATGTCGTAGTCAGTATTTCATTCCATGTTTATGGCTGAACAATATTCTGTTGTATGAGTATGCCACATTTTGTTTATCCATTCATTTGTTGATAGATATTGGGTTGTTTTTACTTTTTGGCTAGTATGAAAAATGCTGCTATAAACATTCTTATACAAATATTTGTGTGAATATGTTTTCAGTTCTGTTGGGCACACATAGGTCACTGTGGAGGTTTTGAGACAGACTGTGTTATGGTCCATTATTTCACTTCTGAAAACACTGTCAACAGTGACCTTTCTGATTCACCTGTGCATGTTTCAACTTGCTTGGCTTATTGGTATTGCTGGGAGGGCTTCATTTGTTTCTATTCACACAGATTTTACATTTCTTTATTTTTTTGTGTATCAAAATTTTCGTAATAACCCAGGTATATGTAGAAATGGAATTGTTGGGTCATATGATAGCTTTATGTTTAAATTTTTGAGAAACTGTCAAACTGTTTTCCATAGTGACTGAACCATTTTGCACCCTATAACAGTACACAGGGTTCCAAATTCCCTACAACATCAGCAACACTTGCTCTTGTCTGTCTTTTTTGTTTATAGCCTTCTCAACAGGTGTGTTGTGGCATATCATTGTGGTTTATGACTTGCATTTCCCTAATTTCTAACTGCTGTTGAGAATCTTTCTATGTACTTATCAGCCATCTGTATGTCTTCTTTAGAGAATATATATATATTTGCACTATCTACCCAATATATCTATAAATTCATAATAGTTTTAGATTTATAGAGATATTGGGTAAATACTGCAAACAGTTCTTACATATCCCTTGCACTTAATCTCCCCTATTATTAACATCTAAAATGGTATAGCATTTGTTGCAAGTAATGAACAAATATTAATACATTATTATTAACTGAAATCCATATTTCATTCATGACTATTTTAAAGTTTTTGCTTCCAGGATCACATCCAGGATACCACATTACATTCTGTTGTTGGTGTCCTCTTGGCTCTGACAGTGTCACAGATTTCCGTATTTTTGATGAACCTGACAGAGGAGTATTCTCTAGCTATAGCATAGGGGCCCTTTCTATTGAGAGTTGTTGAATATTTTTCTGGTGATTAGGCTGATGTTGTGGGTCTTGGGGAATAAGATCCTAGAGAAGGATTATCACGCCCAATCAAGGGTACCTGCTGTCAACATGACCGTGGATGGATGGAGTAGTGGTTGTTAGTTTTTTCAGCAAAGTTATTCTTTTTTAAAAAATAGTTATTTTGCTAAGAGCTCAGGGATATTTACTTTATACTTTGGGATATAATCCAACATTTTGTTTTGTTGCTCAAATTTTTCTAGCTTTAACCACTGGGGACTCTTTTTGCTTATCTCCTCTGCCCTTTGGCATACTCACATCAGTGTGAGATTGTTTCTTCTGTTGTTGTTAGTAGTGTTTTTGTTTTTAGTTTTTAGTTCTTTACTTTATGGCACTGCAAAAGATTTGGGGCCCTAAGTATGAAGGTCACTACTTCAGTGTCATTTTGTATAGGCCCTCTCAGCTCACAGAGCAAGGATGTACACAGGTGTATACTACAGTGAATATATATGTATTTGTAAATGCAGGGGGGTGCCAAAAAATGCATATGCATTTTGAGAAAGAAAAAAAAAACTGTATTAAAGTTATAGCATTCAAGTCATGTTTGAGTTCTGCAATTATAAGAAATACAAGATACAATATGCAAGATAACAAACAATATTGGTATATACCAAGTATTACAATTTTAATACAGTCTTTTTTTACTTTCTTAAAATGTGCATGCATTATTTTGGCACCCTCCATATTTCTATGTGTAATCATATGTATCTAAATTTCAAGTTACCATAAATCTAAACATAAATTCACACTGATGTCTTCAACTCTAATCTGTTACAAGCATCATGCTAGCCACCTCTCTTTGCTTATCTGCAACCTCCAACCATCTGCAATCCATTTGAATTATTTAATATCAGTGTAAAGTGTAGCAATATCAGAATTATTAACCTGTATCTACTTGTGGAACAACTTTATTATCTATAGCATAGTTTTCATTTATAGCCACTCTTGCCTTTACCCATAGAAAGTCTATTCATTTTCAATCTTACTTAGGTCAGCACCATTATCCTCACCTCCTTCAGTGAGGTTGTTTCATATATTTGTAATAAAGTCATAGAGTATTGTCATAATCTATATTCTTCCCTGGGAACTTGGGACCTAAAAAATGATCTTAAAATTTGCATACCTTAATAATCAGTCTGTGCTATCAAGTTCTGTGGGTATGGTGAATGTGTAATATCATGGATCCACTGTTACAGTATTACACAGAACAGTTTCATCCACCTTAACATGTCTTGTTCTTCCCTATTCCTCCTTCTACCTCTCCTTAACTCCCACCCTAACACATCTTGTTCTTCCCTATTCCTCCCTCTACCTCTCCTTAACTTCCTGGCAACTTCTGATTTTTTATTGTCTAGTTTATAAGGGCTGCTATCACAAAGTACCATAGACTGGGTGGCTTAAACCACAGAAATTAATTTTCTCCCAATTCTGGGTGCTAGAAGTTTTAATTCAAGGTTGTGGCAGGGTTGATATCTTCTAAGTCCTCTTTCATGGTTTGCAGGTGGCTGTCTTCTCCCTGTGCTTATGCATGGTCTTTCCCCTGTGCCTGTCCATGTCCTAATCTCCTCTTCTGATATAGACACGTGACATCCTGGATTAGAGCCCAGCCTAAGAAGCTCATTTTAACTTAATTACCTCTTTAAATACAGTCTCATTCAGGTACTGGGTGCTGGATTTCATAATCTGAATTTTGAGGGGACACGGTTCAGCTTACAACACTGTACAGCTAGTTCTATCTTTTTCCAGGATGTCATATAGTTGGAATCATAACATACCACCTTTTCAGACTGGCTTCTTTAACTAACTAGCTAATATGCTTTTCAGGTTTCTCCACAAGTTTGTAGTTTCATGGCTTATTTTTAGTTCTGAATAATATTCTAGTTTATTGAGGCGTGATAGTTTGTTTATCCATTCATCTGCTGAAGGAAGTCTTGGTTGCTTCCTACTTTGAGTGAATAAGAATAAAGCTGCTATAAAGCTTTGTGTGTAAGTTTTTGCGTGGACATAAAATTTTCTTTCTTTTTTTTTTCATTTTTCAACCTTTTTTATTTATTTTATTTTTTATTATTAAATCATAGCTATGTACATGAATGCAATCATGAGGCACCACACACTGGTTTTATATACCATTTGATATATTTTTATCACACTGGTTAACATAGCCTTCCTGGCATTTTCTTAGATATTGTGTTAAGACATTTATCTTCTACATTTAGTAAGTTTCACATGTACCCTTATAAGATGCACTGTAGGTGTGATCCTATAAATTACCCTCCCACCACCTATCCTCCCCCTCTTTCCCCCTTCCCCATATTCTTAGGTTATAATTGGGTAATAGCTTTCATATGAAAGCTATACATTAGTTTCATAGTAGGGCTGAGTACATTGGATACTTTTTCTTCCATTCTTAAGATACTTTACTAAGAAGAATATATTCCAGCTCCATCCATGTAAACATGAAAGAGGTAAAGTCTCCATCTTTTTTTAAGGCTGCACAATATTCCATGGTTTACATATACCATAATTTATTAATTAATTTGTGGACTGATGAGCACTTGGGCTTCTTCCATGACTTAGCAATTATGAATTGGGCTGCAATAAACATTCTGGTACAAATATCTTTGTTATAATGTGATTTTGGGTCTCCTGGGTATATACCTAGTAGAGGAATTGTAGGATGGAATGGCAGGTCTATTTTTAGATCTCTGAGTGTTCTCCAAACACCTTTCCAACAGGAACGTTATTAGTTTGCATTCCCATCAACAGTGTAGAAGTGTTCCCCTTTTTCCACATCCAAATCAACATCTCTGGTCTTGGGATTTTGTGATATGGGCTACTCTTACTGGAGTTAGATGATATCTCAAAGTAGTCTTAATTTACATTTCTCTGATGATTAAGGATGATGAGCGTTTTTTCATGTGTCTGTAGGCCATGCACCTGTCTTCAGAGAAGTTTCTCTTCAAGTCCCTTGCCCACCCTGAAATGGGATCACTTGTTTTTTTCTTGCTTATTATGTTTTGAGTTCTCTGTGGATTCTGGTTATTAAACCTTTGTTAGAGACATTACCTGCAAATATCTTCTCCCATTCTGAGGGCAGTGTGCTTGCTTTACTTACTGTGTTCTTGGCTGTGCAGAAGCTTTTTAGTTTGATCAGGTCCCAGTAGTGTATTTTTGATGCTGCTTCAATTGCCCGGGGGGTTCTCTTCATAAAATATTCCCCCCAGGCCAATTTCTTCAAGAGTTTTCCCTGCACTTTCTTCTAGTATTTTTATAGTTTCGTGTCTTAAGTTTAATCTTTAATCCTATGTAAGAGTCTTTAATCTTTAATCCTAACTAAGAGTCTATCTTAGTTAATGGTGAAAGGTGTGAGTCCAGTTTCAGTCTTCTACAGGTCGCCAGCCAGTTCACCTAGCACCATTTGTTAAATAGGGAATCTTTTTTCCACTGAATATTTTTAATTGGCTTATCAAAAATCAAATAATGGTAAGTAGCTGGGTTCATCTCTTGGTTCTCTATTCTGTTACATACATCTACCTGTCTATTTTTGTGCCAGTACCATGCTATTTTGATCACTATTGATTTATAGTATAGTCAGAGGTCTGGTAGTGTGATTTCTTCTGCTTTGTTTTTATTTCTGAATAATGTCTTGGTTATTCAAGTTTTTTTCTGATTCCATATAAAATGAAGTATTATTTTTTTGAGATATTTAAATTATGATAGTGGAGCTTTAATAGGGATTGCATTAAAATTGTATATTGCTAAAGAGAGGAAGGTGATAACTTAATGGGACAGCTCAAGCAACTGGAAAAGGAACATTCCAACACCAAACCCAGTAGAAGAAAGGAAATAACCAAAATTAGAGCAGAATTAAATGAAATTATAAATAAAAGGATTATATAACAGATCAATAAATCAAAAAGTTGGTTTTTTGAAAAGGGCAATAGAATAGATAAACCTTTGGCTAACCTAACCAGGAAAAAAAGAGTAAAATCTCTAATTTTATTAATCAGAAATGTCAAAGACGAAACAACAACAGATTCCTCAGAAATTAAAAAAAATTCTTAATGAATTTTACAAGAAAGTTTATTCTCAGAAATACAAAAATCTGAATGAAATTGACCAATACTTGGAATTACGTCACCTTTCAAGACTTAGCCAGAATTAAGTGGAAATGTTGAACAGGCCTATATCAAGTTCTGAAATAGCATTAACTATACAAAATCTCCCTAAAAAGAAAAGCCCAGGACCAGATGGCTTCACTTCAGAATTCTACCAAACCTTTAAAGAGGAGCTAGTACCTATATTACTCAACCTTTTTTGAAATATAGAAAAAGAAGGACTACTACCCAACATGTTTTATGAAGCAAACATCACCTTGATCCCCAAACCAGGAAAGGATCTAACAAGAAAATAAAATTATAGACCAATATCACTAATGAATATAAATGCAAAAATATTCAACAAGATCCTAACAAACAGAATCCAGCAACACATCAAACAAATTATACATCATGACCAAGTCGGTTTTATCCCAGGGTCTCAAGGCTGGTTCAATATACGTAAATCTGTAAGTATAATTTAGCACATAAATTAAAGAAGAAAGACCATATGTTTCTCTCAATTGATACAGAAAAGCTTTTGATAATATCCAGCATCACTTCATAATCAGAACACTTAAGATAATTGGTATAGAAGGGACATTTCTTAAACTGATAGAAGCCATCTACAGCAAACCCACAGCCCATATCATATTGAATGGAATTAAATTGAAATCATTTCCACTCAGATCAGGAACCAGGCAAGGTTGCCCATTGTCTCCACTGCTCTTTAACATTGTAATGGAAGTTTTAGCCATTGCAATTAGGGAAGAAAAGTCAATCAAGGTATTCATATAGGGTCAGAAAAAATCAAACCTTCACTCTTCACGATAATATGATTGTATATCTGGAAAACACCAGGGATTCTACTACAAAACTCTTAGAAGTGATCAAGGAATACAGCAGCATCTCAGGTTACAAAATCATCATTCATAAATTGGTAGTCTTTATGTATCAATAATCGGTAGTATTTATATATCAATAATC
>CAUYPK010108618.1:0-17753 GCA_963574355.1 Loris lydekkerianus | reverse complement strand
AAATATCCTGTTACCACATCAACACAATCACTTCTGCAGTAAACATTCTTTTCTAGACACTGACTAATCTCTTGGGCAGGTAGCTAAATAAAGATCACAAAGAAGAAAACAGCCACAGGGAAACAGAGTTAATGGAAGAGTACCTTCAAGCGTTCACTCAGTTTACCCAGCATGAAGTAACGACTGTGTTTCTCCACAGGGCAGAACACCTATAGACCTCTGACAATACGTTTTTAACATACATCAACCTTCTGGCCGTATCTCTGAGGAGGGGCAGCATGCCCTTTGGCCTCAGGCTTAACAGCATGCACAACTTCAGAGAATTGGCTTGTGGTATTTTAACTCCAGGCAAGTCAGCTCTGTGCGTGCCTCAGAGGGGCCCCGGTCCCTTAAGCCTCTGTAAGAATAGCAAGACATTTTAAACTCACACTGAGTTCACTATGTGTGCTTGATGTAGGATATGTTTATTTCTAAATATTATCCTACATTTCCCCTTTCTGACGTATATTATTCATATCTGTTGTCATTAAAGTAAACACTTTGTGCATAATGTTCATTCTCTCTTTGGGCATGTTTCATTTTCTTATAAATCAAATACAAAATGAATCTAATAATTAAAAATAATGCCAATGATCCTACTGAACTTTCTATTAGTCCCTGTATTTTTGGAATAGGGTTCATTTGTTCAATTCTATCAGCTATGCTTTGTAAAATCTGATCTCCATCTATTTTCAAAAGTGGAATATACTTTATGTTGTAAATTTACAATTTCCATAGTCAAATTATCATGGTTTAACAAATGCTTTTTAACATTCTCCCAAGGAAATTTACTCTCATTATATTTAACAGGGGTTATACAAAAAGTAGTTACATTCCAATCACATTTTAACTTCAATTGTTTCTTTAAGCTAACTAATTCATCCCCCAACATATCAACAACCTGTTTTAAATCAGCAATTTCATTGTATAATTCAATGTCAATTTGGTTTTGAGCAGTCCATAATTGTTCACAGTTCTTATGCTAATCAGCCACAAAATTATGTGTTCTGATTCCTTGAGTTAAAGCCACTCCAAATTTCAGATATCTATATAAGAGGTTCTCCATGAATAATAAAGGACTATCTGAATGTACTGAATTAATCTTCTCTAGTTCTTAGGCTACTTCTACCTTGGACCCAGTCTCTTCATCGCTTATCCTTTAGATTCACGAGTAAGGAAATAAGGGGGATTTATGACATAGCTCTAAACAACTTAGTCATGATAGTATCTAATAACTTCTGAAAGGCAGACTGGAAAGGGAGGTTTGTGAATATGAAAAAGTATTGAGATAAAATTACAGTCACATGGTTAAATAAGGAATTGGCCTTTAAAGCACTTTTAAATTTCTTCTTCTGTTCTACCTTGTCCTAAGAAGTGATTCACTTGAGATATTGTTCATATGATGAGGATGAGTTGAAGGTGTATCAGCCTGTATAAGAACTAAAAGGAGGATATTAATTTGATTATTACTGTGCTTAAGTCAGCTGCAAAAGAGGACATGAATCTTGTCCCCAAGAAGCATTTAATATGATTGAAGAGATCAAACAATTCACATATCCCAAACACTACAGATATAAGAAAACCAGTGTTGGGCGGCACCTGTGGCTCAAGGAGTAGGGTGCCGGCTCCATATTGGTTTCAAACCTGGCTCCGGCCAAAAAAAACTGCAAAAAAATGTTTCATATTAAAATAAAATGAAATAAAATAAAATAAAGTAAAATAAAATAAAATAAAAAAGAAAGCCAGTGTTTACTCATGCCATTTGCAAAACATTCACTTAGTGTTTGAATTCTGGAAATGTGGGAGCCTTGTAAACCCAGGACAAATTACTTACCTTCTTTAATCACTTACCTTCTTTAAGCTTCAAGTATCTTGACTATGAAATGAGGACAGTAATGGGGTCCACATCAAAGAGTTGTTAGGAGCATTACATGAGATAATTCATGTAAAGTGTCTACAATGTATTGACCTACTATTATCATTAGCACAACATTTGTTTGCTTTCTAAAAATTGGTGGGGTAAGTGCTGCCCTTCATTGCTATTAAGATGAGATTAATGAGTGGAAAAACTGATGCAATTTATAAGCATAATTCAAATGGTAAATATGAGACTGATGCTGTTTCTCCTGGGAAATTTATTCACCAATGACAGTCTCTGAGGGATCACTTACACATTGGGTGAGAACTGGTTTTACCTGCCTTTTAATCATACTTGAAATAAGTAGACAGTATTCTCTGCCTCCGGAATTACATTCACCTTGCCTGCCATAAGGAGACCTTTGGTGACTCTTATTGGAGGCTTGGCCTGATAGTACCTGCTCTCGTCTCTCAGGACTTTTAAAATCCCAGCCTTCTGCAACCTTTCTGCTAAGTAGGCATCTATTGTTAATGATGCCTGCTTAATACAGTCCAAATAAGAAGAGGTATGTTCTAGATGTGTTTCTTTCTACTCTCACCAGCCTACATAAGCCTTGGGCTTTGCTTGGTTTTATTTTATTTTGAGAGAGAAAATATGGGCTCTGAATATTGCACAAGATCAGCCAGGATAAGATGCCTCAGTGAACTAAATGAATTCTAATTATGCAAAACCAATGATTGTCACTTGTTCATTTCAATCCCAGAATTATGTCCCAAGAATCAAACTATCTAGGAGAAAGGAAGGAGATCAAGAGCAGATTAAGTCTCCAAACAACAATTCTCTAAAAGCCAATACTCTGAAGATGAGCTTGGAGATCAGATAATATAAGCAATGACCAACAAGCCAAAATATTGAGAATACTTTTGAAGAAGCAGGATCTTATTTTGATTTTACCTCTGCCATTTTATATGCAAAGGCAATGACTTCCTGTCAATTGTAGCTTATTATCTTCTCTGTTTTTGGAGACATATTTCTTTGCCACCACCTCTACCTCTATATCTGTCCTGGTCCCTGACTTTGGTAGTTAAACGGCTGCAGCAAACCATCCCAGCCTTGGATTGAAGTAGCTGTACAACATTTTGCAGATGAGTAGCTGGAGGTGTGTGGAAGAGGCAGGACACCATCCTCTGATGAGTGGACCCTCCAGCTAATCCTTACAGGTCACCCTTAACAGGAGGTCGCTTTTGGTTAAATCATCTATTTCAATCAATCCTCACATATATGCCCCTTTCTGTTCATTGCATTTCCATTCTCCTTACACCTCAGAGTAAAACTTCAAAGTTTCTTTTAACTCCCTTCTCTGTCTTATGCCCATGACTCACTCTTGATTTCCACTGCCACGATCCAGTTGATGCTCTCAGCCTTTCTTCAGGAATCTTCCAGATGATCTCCAAACTTCTAGACTTTTCTTATTTAACCTCCTCCCCATTATGCTGCCATAATACATGTTCTAAAGTGATGCTCCAATCACTTCATACCATTCCTGAAAAATCTTTTGGTCTTTAATTTAGTATTCAGGATTTTCCATATCCTGGACCTAAATTATTTTTATAAACTGGTTTCCACTACACCACTTTATGCACAGTATGCTGCAGTAATTGATGATGTATGTTTTTCATCTTTTCAAACAATGCATGTCCCTCTAATGCCCTTCACCATCACTTATAATATTAAGATACCTTCTAATCCCTTATAGTTAATTTTTGTTTTTATTAAAGACATATATGTTTGAGATTAAAAAAATTAGATGATGCTATGAGCTTGCAATGAAAAATAGCAGTTCCCTTTCTCATCATTTATCGCTCTCAATTTCTGTTCCTTTGAGGCAACACATTCTTAACAATTACAGTGTTTTCTTTTACTTATTCGTATTTCTAATCACAAGTTTTAGTTTACTTGGGGGTTTTCCATTTTAAATATTATTTTGTACTTGCTGTAAGAAAATAAGGATCTTTAACCCTCAATAACAAGGGCATGCCTCACCATCCAAAAATTCACACACCACTCTTTTGAGCTAGATTAACACAAAGGGCTTTCACTTTCACAATGCACAAACATCGGTCACAGTGGAATAATATAATAAATGACCTATGGTTTTTTAAAAATCTCCTCTCAGTTTTGTCACACCCAGTATGACAAATGATACCAATTTCATTTATTTTTTCTTGGTTGACATGGCTCCTGGTGCCTGTTCAATTCTGGTTCTTCTCTGGCATCTCCTGAGCTGTCCTTTCACCACTGCCATGGAAGTTCCCTTCATATTCTTTTGTAAGTTTTCTGTTTCCTGAATATCTTTTTTCTGTTTACTCTCTCATTTTCGTGGCACATATCTCCAATAGCTTCCTATAGGTCCTCGAAAATAAAACTTAGGGGTTTTTACAAGCCTTAAAGTGTGTTGTTCCAGTTTGATTGATTGGTACAGATAGAATTCTAAGTTGGAAGTCTTTTTTTTTTTTTTTTTCAGAATTTTCCAGTCATTACCCCTTACCTTCTCACTTTCACAGTTGCTATTAAGAAGTCCAGTATGATTTTGATTTACTTTCTACTATGTGCACACACACACATACATACACATGTGTATGTATACACATACCACACACATACCACACACACACAACACACTTGCATGCACTTCCTTTCTGAAGGCTTTGGGGTCTTCTAGTTTATCTCAACTCTCTCAATCCCAGTTTTGGGAAAGGAAGACTTACTTATCAGATTGGTAAATTTGACAGATGAAACTGAGCATGCTTGACTTAGCCACTTTTCTTCTCTCTGGTTGAATCTAGTTCATCTTTAGGATCCATTCTACTCTGCTCATCCATGCCCCAACCTACAGGCACTGATTCATTTAGTGTGTGTGTGTGTGTGCACGCGCATGCGCTTGTGCTGGGAGGTGGCTGTTCAGTCATACCCATGACTGATAGATAAGTCTTCTCCAGAATAGAGAAAATGCAAAGTGATTTGATTGCACGACTAAAAACCCATGACTTCCAAACAACACTAACAACAATAATGTGAATACTTTGACCTTCATCACTCTAGTATCCATGTCCATTTTTCATCTGTTCTATATTCAGGAAGGAAAGACAGAAGTGTTCTTAATTAACTTCCCCTGAAATCAGACGAGCCTGATCAATGATCCTTTAACTTTTTACCTAATTTTATTCTATTTCTATGCCTATATTTTTGTTCTACTTTCTGATAATTTTTCACCTTCCAGCCATTTTATTTAATTTTTTATTTGTATCATATTTAATCTTGAACTATTACTTCATGTTCTCTAAATATGTCTCCACTCTTCTATTGATTCTCTCCACATTTCAAGGTTACAGTATCTTCTTCTTCTTCTTTTTTTGGAGACAGAGTCTCACTATGTCTCCCTCAGTAGGGTGCTGTGACTTCACAGCTCACAGCAACCTCCAACTCTTGGGCTTAAGTGATTCTCTTGTATCAGCTTCCCAAGTAGCTAGGACTATAGGCGCTCCCCACAACACCAGGCTATTTTTTGGTTGTAGTTGTCATTGTTTGGCAGGCCCGGGGTGGGTTTGAACCCGCCAGCTCCAGGGTATGTGGTTGGTGCCCTAACTGCTGAGCTACAGGCCCCAAGCCAAGGTTACAGTATCTTTTTAATGTTATCTAGATCCTCTTCTCCCTATATTGTCTCTCTTATATTTGAAAGACATCTATTTTACATGTATTTGTTTGTATCTCTCTAATTAGAAGCTTTCCTTAGATGTTGGTTCACTTATACAGGGTGGCCATAAAGTTCATGTGCAATTTAAATAGTTGTTACACACGAACTTTGTGGCCACCCTGTATTTAAGAGTGAGGCATTACAGTGATACTGATCGCTCTGTGCTATTATGTGGAGCTTAGTGATGGGTGGGTTTTGCATGAGTAGTCAAGTGTGGGGGAATATAGCTTTTCATTTAAAAATCTTCATTTGAAAGTGTAGGTCTTTTCCATGTGTTCCTCAAATGAAGAATTCTCCAAATTCTTGTGTAGGCTATATAGGAATGACTGCCAATGTTTGCACAATTGAGAGGAGTTGAGAGTTGGGGGCCTTATAAATTGGTAGGCAGACTGCCATTTAATTGCTGCATTTTCAGTCTGCTCCTTTACTTCTGTTCTCAGGTTTGCCTGGTGTCTCCAAGTCCAGTGTGCCTTTAGATTACCCTTACAAAGAAGTAAACCTGCTACATTCTTCCAGGGGAGGGGAAGAGTAGTTACCTAGCAGAGGTGAAGAAGTTTGGCACCTAGGACTCCAACTGTTCTTAATACAGTCTCTCAGATAATACTCTTTGCTTTCAGTTCCATGCCACCTTCAGTGATCTGGTTCCTCAAAGTCCTTTGCTTGTCTAGCCTTTTTCAGTGTGAATATATTTGCTTATTGATACCTTGCTGCCTAAAATTTCTACTTTCTCTTGTCTTTAAGACAATTGCCATTCAACCATCTGCTTTCTGGCTTCTAAAATGTTGATGACATTGTCTTTATGCCATCATTTCCTTGCTCATCCTCTTTTATAAGCTTATACCTTTTTATTCTTTTACTCCCATTTTAGTAGAGACAAATGCATGTGTTATATACATCATGTTTAATTTAAAATCCATGTCTAATCTTCAAGATCTATTTCAATGAACACTCACCTTCATGAAACTATCTCATGGATTCCTACTTACAAGTAATTTTTTTCATCTCCAAACTCTCTTTGTTCTTTTTTAAACATCTAGGATGGCACTTAGCACATTCTTAGTTATTTTTAATTATTTATGCACCTGTAGCGAGGTCCTAGTGTACAGTTTTCTTGGAATGGAGGATGGGTTGGGCTCGTTTTCCTGCTCTACAGAGCCTAACACAGTGCTCTGTGTTTGGTAGGCATATAAGTAATATTAATTTAATGAGTAAATGTATAAATAAATGACTGCCTAATCAACCAATATATTCTCTGAATTTAAACATTAAGACAGGCCACGGGCGTGATGGCTCACATCTGTATTCCTAGCACTCTGGGAAGCTGAGGCGGGCAGATTGCCTGAGCTCAGGAGTTCAAGACTGGCCCGAGCAAGAACAAGACTGTATCTGTAAAAATAGCTGGGCATTGTGGCTGGTGCATGTAGTCCCAGCTACTTGGGAGGCAGAGGCAAGGGAATGGCTTGAGCTCAAGAGTTTGAGGTTGCTGTGAGCTATGACGTCATAGTACTCTACCAAGGGCAACAAAGTGAGACTTTGTCTCAACAAATGAATGAATGAATAAATAAATAATTAAATAGATAGAACTGGGCACGTGGCTCCCACCTGTAATCCTAGCACTCTGGGAAGCCAAGGTGGGTGTATTGCCTGAACTCATGAGTTCAAGATCAGCCTAAGCCAGAGTCGGAGCAAGAGCCAGAGCGAAACCCCATCTCTAAAAAATAAAATAGCCAGGGGTTGTGGTGGGCACCTGTAGTCCTAGCTACTTGGGAAGCTGAGGCAAGAGAATTGTTTAAGCCCAAAAGTTTGAGGTTGCTGTGAGCTGTGATGCCACAAAGTGAGACTCTGTCTCAAAAAATAATAAATAAATAATATTAAGATGACATTCTATGTCTTGGGACTTATAGGTATGTTCATTTTCTTTTGTACACATTTCATCTTATGAAATGTTTGGCTTCATAATTAGTTTATATGGTCTTTTAAGGAAGGAACTGTGTATTTTATTTCTTTTATGTAATTTCTTGCAGTTATTACTTTGCTCTTTAGATACAAAGTACCTTAAAATTAATTTCTCCTAGATCAGAGATAGAGGAGCTATAGAGTAAATTTGGCTTGCTCATTCAAAGGATGATCTTGAGTGATACCTACACCACCTGAAAATTCGATTTGAAGACATGAGGTCACTCTTGATGAGTAGGAGAAGACTTATGATTTGGCAGGAAGATGAAATAACCTTAACCTTTTTTATATAATCTTCTATCTATTACTCCTATTCTTTTCTTTCTTTTTCCTTTTCTTTTCTTTTTTTTTTTTTTTTTTTTTTTTTTTTAGACAGAGCCTTAAGCTATCACCCTGGGTAGAGTGCTGTGGCATCACTGCTCATAGCAACCTCCAACTCCTGGGCTTAAGTGATTCTCTTGCCTCAGCCTCCCAAGTAGCTGGGACTACAGGTGCCCACCACAACACCCAGCTATTGTTTGGTTGTAGTTGTCATTGTTGTTTGGCACGCCCAGGCTGGATTTGAACCCACCAGCTCTGGTATATGTGGCTGGTGCCCTAGCTGCTTGAGCTACAGGTACTGAGCCTCATTTTCTTCTCTAAATGGACAATTAGAATTTGTATTTGTTCTGACAATCAGTCTACAATTTCACTGAGCTCCTATTGCAGTATATTTTTGCTTCTACTCAATCATATAATTGAAATCATACAGAATATAGCCTTTCCAGATTGGCTTCTTTTATTTAGTAATTTGCATTTATGTTTCCTCCTTGTCTTTTCATTGCTTGTTAGTTCATTTCTTTTTAGCATTGAATAATATTCCATTGTCTGAAAGTATCACAGTTTATTCACTCACCTACTGAAGGACATGTTGGTAGCTTTTAAGTTTTAGCAAGTATGAACAAAGCAGCCACAAATATCTGGGTGCACCTTTTATGTGAAAATAAATTTTCAACTCTTTGGGGTAAATTTCAAGGAGTATAATTGTTGGGTTATATGGTAAGGCTATGTTTTAGTTTTGTAAGAAATTGCCAAATTGGGTGGCGCCTGTGGCTCAAAGGAGTAGGGTGCTGGCCCCATATACCGGAAGTGGCAGGGTCAAACCCAGCCCCAGCCAAAAACTGCAAAAAAAAAAGAAAGAAAGAAATTGCCAAATTATCTTCCAAATGACTGTACATTTTCCATTCCTACTGGCAATGAATGAGAGTTTTTGTTTCTCCAAATCTGAACCTGCATTTGGTCTTGTCAGTGTTCTGGATTTGACTTAGGATAGTGACATCCCATCATTGTCTTCATTTGTATTTCCCCAATGACATATGATATGGAGCATCTTTTTTATGTGCTTATTTGCCATCTGTATATCTTCTTTGGTGAGGTACCTGTTAAAGTCTTTGGCCCTTGATTTAGCAGGGTTATCTGTTCTTTTCTTTATTTTTTGTCTTTCTTCTTTTCTCCAGCGAGAGCAGTGGTTCTCAACCTGTGGGTCACGACCCCTTAAAATGAAAATACATCGCAGCATTAGGAAGGTTGAGAACCACTGAGCTAGAGTGTAGTGTCATCATTAGGTCACTGCAACCTCGAACTCCTAGGCTCAAGTTACCTTTCTGCCTCAGCTTCCCAAGTCTCTGGGACTACAAGCTGCACCACCATCCCTGCCTAAAATATTTTTTCTATTTCTGGTAGAGATAGAGTCTTACTCAGGATGGTCTGGAACTCCTAACCTCAAACTATCCTCCAGCCTTGGCCTCACAGAGTTTAAAGATTACAGGCATGAGCCACTGTGCCCAGTCTGGGTTGTTTGTTTTCTTCTCATTTATTTTTTAGCATTTTTTTTTTTTAATTTCAATAGTCTTTTATCCAATATATCTTTTGCAAATATTTTTCTCCCAGTCTGTGTTTTCTCTTTTTATTCTCTTAAGAGGTATGGCATTTTCAAGCAAGGCAGCTTTATTAGGACAAGAGAAGAAAATAGTCTTGGCTAGAATAGGAAGGTGGATGGTAGGTTACCATCAACACTCTGTATGCACATCTATCTTCAGCCTAACTCTTGGAGCTCTACTCTTTCCTCATCAGTGCCCTGACTTACAAGAGACCTGAGCTCAGGAGTTGCAACTCAATTTCTGGTACCAATTTCTGTATTAGTCATGATCCTTGGTTATAAATGAGAAACCCATGCCTGATGATGCAAGCAGGAAGAAAATATTAGAAGAGTTATTCTCAGAATTAACAGGAAGAGAGAATAACAAAACTTCACTATCAATAAATAAATAAATAAATAAATAAATAAAACCCAGAAATGAAGAGAAGCAAGCAACTAAGATTCCATTCCATGAAAAGACTGTGTGAGACACATCCTTTGATGATGTCACTATGGGATATATATACACATATACATATATATATACACACACACATATATATATATATATATATTTTTTTTTTTTTTTTCCTAGCAACTCTGAAAAACTCTGAGATATTAATCAGGAAGGTAGCTTCTCTGAATATCTGACTATTCCTTACCTCCCTTTTCATCATTTCTTTGCATCATTTCTGCCCAGTTTCAAATCCTGGGCATAAGCATCTGATAAATCAAACTTACATTGCATTCCTTTGACGCCAAGTACCTGGGAGAAGAATATTATTACCCACCTTCCACTGGCTTCTTTAGTCAGACATAACAGCCATAAAACAAATGTCTACTAACCTATCACACAAAGCTTTGAATTAGAAAAAATGAGAAATGTTAAAGAAGACTCTTCAAGGAGGAGGAAAATAATACCAGATGAAACCTGGAGTTACACACAGAAATGGAACACAATGGAAATGGTAACTATGTGGGCAAATATAAAGATGTTATTCTTATTATTTAAATTGCTTTAAAAGATAACAGTTTAAACCAAAATTAATAACAATGATACTACAGGGTTTATAACATGTAGAAATAAATTGCATGATAATAACATAAAAGCAAAAAAGCATATTTTTTCTTAGTGTCTTCAGAACTTCTTCCAACTGCAATTTTTTAAATCATCCATATTTCCTTGATTTTAGCAGATCCCTTCCATCACAATTCAGTGAAGCACATGAAAGAAAGTTTCCAAGAGGATATCATTCTCATGGGATTTACGAAATATCCAAGGCTATATCTTCCTCTCTTCTTTGTCCTGCTGAGTTCCTACATGTTCACTTTGCTGGGAAATGTGGCTATTATTCTGCTTTCTCAACTGGATACCCAACTTCAAAGTCCCATGTATTTCTTTCTCACCAGCCTTTCCTTCTTGGATCTCTGTTTTACCACCACAAGTGTACCACAAATGCTATTCAATTTAGGAGGGTCCAACAAGAACATCACTTACATAGGCTGTATGGCCCAAGCCTATATGTTTCAATGGCTGGGTAGTACTGAATGTGTCCTGCTTGGCATCATGGGCTTAGACCGCTATGTGGCTGTGTGTAAGCCTCTGAGGTACTCTGTAATCATGGACCATAAGCTCTGCCTACAGCTATCCAGTGCTGCTTGGCTCATTGGTCTGGCCAATTCACTGCTTCAGTCCACACTCACAGTCCAGCTGTCCCTGTGTGGGAACCAGGTACTGGATCACTTCTTCTGTGAGCTGCCTGGTCTTATTAAAATGGCTTGTGTGGACACCACAGTCAATGAGATTACTTTATCAGTGATGGCCACTTTCCTGATAATGGGTCCCCTCTCCATGATTCTTGTCTCTTATGGTTATATTGCCCGAGCTGTATTTCAAATCCCATCAAATAATGGGAGACTTAAAGCCTTCAACACCTTCTCATCACACTTAGTGGTAGTGTCTTTATTTTATGGGCCTGGCATCTACATCTACATGCAGCCCTCTGAGAATGGTCCTCAAGATCTTGCCAAAGTTCTGACCCTGTTTTACTGTGTTGTCACTCCTATGGCCAACCCATTCATCTATACCCTGAGGAACAAGGATGTTAAAGAGGCTTTGAGAAGGCTACTGAGAAGGGCCAAGATAATTTGTCCAAGATAATGTGAGAAAATGATGTTTTGTTTTGAACTGGAAATCTCAACAATAATGTAAAATATATTCTCTTTTTGATACATGTTTCATCAAAAACATGGTCAAAAGTCTGGTCAAGAAAATCTTTATATAAGATAAATATCTTTATTCAAAAATACCTAAAATTTAATTTGAATATACTTTTGAACTTTTAGTGTAATACCAGTGGAAACTATTAAGGCTGTATGAAGTTCAATAAAAAATATAAAAGGAATCACTTTGAAAAATGTCTTATGGCTTTGTAGATGCTGCCACTTCCCGTAGTCTCCTGTTACCAACCATGGTCAACCCCACTGTGTTCATGGATATTGCTTTTGATGACAAGCCCTTGGGCCTCATCTCCTTTAAGCTGTTTTCAGACCAAGTTCCAAAGACAGCAGCAAAAATTGTGTTCTGAGCACTAGAAAGGATTTGGTTATAGGGGTTCCTGCTTTCACAGAATTATTCTAAGGTTTATATGCCAGGGTGGTGACTTCAAATGCCATAATGGCACTGGTGGCAAGTCTATCTGCTGGGAAAAAATTGATGATGATAACTTCATTGCAAAGCATACAGGTCCTGGTGAATGCTTGACCCAACACAAATAGTTCCCAGTTTTTCATTTGCACTGCCAAGATGGTTAGATGGCAACATATGGTCTTTGACAAAGTGAAAGAAGGCATAAGTACCATGAAGGCCAAGGAGTGCAGTGGGTCCAAGAATGGCAAGAACAGCAAGAAGATTACCATTACTATGGACAGCTGTAATAAATTTGTCTTAATGCTTTATCTTAACCACCAGACCTTTCCTTCTTTAGCTCAGGAGAGCATCCTTCTACCCCCATTTGCTCTCAATATCCTATATCTTTGAGCTCTGGCTTCAGTTCTTTGGGTTCCACATTTTCCTTATTCCCTTTCATGTCTAGCTGGATTGCAGAGTTAAGTTTATGATTATTAAATAAAAACTAAATAATAAGAAAAATATCTTATAATGTTTGAACTTTCTTCCCTCCCCCCTTTCTCCCTTCCTTTCTTCCTTCCTTCCTTCCTTCCTTTCTTCCTTCCTTCCTTCCTTCTTTCCTTCCTTCCTTCCTTCCAGTGTCTCACCCTGTCAGGCAGGCTGAAGTGTAGTGGCACCATGCAGCTTATCTCAAACTCCTGTGCTCAAGTTATTCTCCTGACTCAGCCTCCCCAGTAACTAAGACTATAGGCAAGTGACACCATGTTCAGCTATATTTTTCTTTATTTTTTTGTAGAGATGGGAATCTTGCTATGTTCCCCAGGATGGCCTTAACTCAAGCACTCCTCCTTTCTCAGTTTCTCAAAGTACTGGGACTATAGGTATAAACCATTGCACTCAGCTTAAACTTTAAAAACCTAAAAATTAATCATCAAAGCCATATCAAATTTTGTATAAAATATAAAAATTTATTTTTGTGAGTTCTTACTTTTTACGAACTTATAAAATAAGAAATATTTCAACAATAGGAAAAGGAAGCCTATTATTAAACAATGTTGATCCTATAGAATCAACCAATAGTATGGTGAACACCTAATTTGAGTGTATACAGACTTGTGCTTCATGCCACAAATTATAATAAATTAAATTTTAATCAAAAAGTTAAAATTTTTAAATGGTTTTAATTCAATAATTAAATATATTTTCTATCATAGGTGTGGAAGAGAAATACATTTCTAACAATTGAATAAATGAAAAATAAGACCAAAGCAGAATAAATAAAAATAATAAAGATACATGTAACAAAATAAACTCAAAACTAAAGTTATTGTTTTTAAATGTACCCAATGTTAGTCTTTTATACAAAATATAAAAAGACAACATGTGTGTCTACATAGTATTCTGCAACAAATAAATAAATAGCAGCAAATAAACAAATATACAGGTACAGGTACTTTTTGCCTGGAGAAATAATAGGCAACTTATCACTGTGTGACAAAACTTATTCTTACAAGCATCTTTTAAAATGCAGACAAGATTGCAAAATGACATGTCTTCCCAGCTCCTTCTGCCAATCCAACTGTACAATGTGACAGACTATAGACAAAGTTGGGTGGTGCCTGTGGCTCAGGGAGTACGGCACCAGCCCCATATACTGGAAGTGGTGGGTTTGAGCCCGGCTCCAGCCAAAAACTGCAAAAAAAAAAAAAAAAAGAAAGAAAGAAAAAAGAAAAGAAAAAGTTGTTTGATCTCAGAAACGAATACTTTAATAATTTGTAGGAATATGGAAGTTAGCTGAGTCCTATTATTAGGACAAAATAGCACCTTGGAGAAAGAGGCTTAAGGACCAACGCTAGAGGACAAGCTGGGGAAACCTTTCTCTCTCGTCTATATTACACAAAGAGATTCTTACCCCATCATCATCACTGAAAGCAAAATTCAGGAAAATAGGATATGTATTTTTCCTTTTAATCTTAAAAATAAACTTGCAAAAATACCAAAAAAACTTATTAGCATATAGTGTTGTTAACTGTTACAGCACTACTGGAGGGAGTATAAATTGAGAATAATTTGACATTATCTAGTGCACAGATTCCAAACTAGTGCATTGTGGAACATGGTTATGCTATCAGTGTGTGAACATGTGTGCTACTGAGATACTGGTCTCCTTAGAGGGGCCAGGCAAGAATGAGAAAAAGTAAGAGCCTAAGACGTGATTGCTCCCAGACACAAGCAGCCTCATATGTTTGTCCTAATTCGTTATATAACTATTATTTTCTTATGTACCAGGAGTTGAGAAGGTTTCAGAATAAGAGTGTAAGTTATAATCCTTAGTTGCAAACATCAGAATCCATGCTACAGATTAAATAGGACAGAAATTTATTAAAGAATATCAGATGATTTACAAAGTCTCCCAAAAGGCCAGAAAAAGAGACAGTGGGACTATGCACTCAAGGAAAAGTGCTCAAATTTTACTTCCAGACTGCTCATACATGCAATCCCATAGCATTGAATAACTAACATTTTCAAAATAAACACTGAACATAAGATACTACAACATGGTCTGTGGTCAGCTTTGCCTCTGAACATTCTTAACTTGGCCAAATGTTGATATCCTCATTTACACAAATTCTGCATAGTATCCCCTTCCTCGCAGTGCTCTTCTCTAAATAGAAGTTTTTCATACATGCATCTGATTGGCAAAAACTATATCACACACCTGAACATTAACTGCAAGGAAAGATGGAAAGTGAGTTTTCCTAGTACCTACCATGAGGAGGTAGAAGATATAAGGGGGGGGAGGAATAACAGCTATGGGAAGATTGTTTAAAATATTCTGGGCAGCCACAAATACGTAAAATATCCATAACATTCAAAACAATAAAGAGGAACATATCCCCATTACACAGCAATTTTTTTTTTTTTTTGAGACAGAGTATTAAGCTGTCACCCTAAGCAGAGTGCCATGGCACCACACCTTACAGCAACCTCCAACTCTTGGTCTTAAGCGATTCTCTTGCCTCAGCCTCCTGAGTAGCTGGGACTACAGGTACCCACCACAACACCTGGCTATTTTTTTTTTGTTGTTGTTGTTGTTATAGTTGTCATTATTGTTTAGTAGGCCCAGGGCCGGGTTTGAACCTGCTAGCTCAGGTGTATGTGGCCAGCACCCTAACCACTGTGCTATGGGAGCTGAGCCTACACAGCAATTCTATTCCTGGGTAAATATCAAAAAGAAAAGCTAGATGCATGAGTGATGCTCTCACACATACACACAAAAGAAGATGTCCATGAATGTTTACCACAGCATTGTTTATAAATAATTTACTTCATACCAATAGGAGAATGATGAATAAGTTGGAGCATATTTATAATCTGGAATCATGTATAGCAGTGAAAACAAATGATCTAGAGAGACAGATTTGTCAACTTGGACAAATCTCACATGTAAATTATTTAGCAAAGAAAAGTAGTAAAGAAATATGTAAAATTACACAGAGAGTTATACACAGAGAGTTAAAATTACAGAGAGACATATATATCCTACTTATAGATTTTTTTTAAAGTTATAGGTAGATATATAATCGCAAATGTTCATGGAAATGAAAACAACTGAATTCTGGATAGTTTTTTCTTCTATAGAGGGAGATCTATGGGGTCAAAAGAGACTTAGGGATACAATTTCATATGTAGCATTTTATTTTGTAAACCGATCAGTAGATACACTGGTATTTTTTATTATTCATACTTTTAAAACTTGCAGTATTAATATTTCCAAGCAAATATAAATGTGGACAGGTTAGACCAGGCATTAAGCCTATAATCATAGCACTCTGGGAGGCCAAGGCAAGCAGATCCCTTGAGCTCAGGAGTTCATGACCAGCTTGAGCAAGTGAAAGACTTTTCTCTACTAAACATGGAAAAAAATTAACTTGGAATTGTGGCAGGCCCCTGTAGTCTCAGCTACTCATGAGACTGAGGTAGGAAGATCACTTGAACCCAGGAGTTTGAGGTTGCTGTTAGCTAGGCTGCAGCATGGCACTCCAGCCTGAGTGACAGAGGAAGACTCTGTCTCAAAAAAAAAAAAAAGAAAAGAAAAGAAAAGAAAAAGGAAAAATGGATAAGTTACGTTAGTTTAATGAACAACCATGTGCTCATTATCCAGTTTTATTAATTAGCACAACAAGACAACCACCATCTTCAATCCCTTGCTTTCTGGATTATTTCAAAGCAAATCCTAGATATCATGTATAATTTCATCGGTTAATAATTTAAGATGTATCTCTAAAAGATATAGACTCTTACAATATTTTTGCATACCTAAAATATTTCATAACTTGAGAAAATTGGGGAACTGAAGAAAATGAATGTAGGGTAGAAGAAAATATCCAGAGTATTATATTGTAGGGAAAAAGAGAAAATATTTAAGAAGGGGTAAGAAAAAATGACATAAAATGATATAGTCTAAGATATGTATAATTGAAATCAAAGGAGAAGAGGAATCCAGTTAGAAAAGCTGCTAAACTCCAAAGATTAAAATAAAATAATAAAATCTGCTCAATACAGAAGATAGTTTACTATCCAATGAACATAGATTAGACTGACTTTTCAACAGATAAGGTGGCAGCAGCAGGAAATAAAGTATTTTCAAAATGCTAAAAGAAAATAATGGTTAACTGCCAACCTAGAAAATATCTTTCAAGAATGAAGGTGAACATATTCTTCAAGAATGGGAGCAAAATCACAACTATTTCAGAAAAACAAAACTTGAGATAATTTATTACCAGAAGAGTTAAAGGAAACACTAAAGGGTGATCTTCAGGAAGAAGAAAAATGATTTTAGGTTGAAGTTGAGGGCAGGGCACGGTAGTTCACACCTGTAATCCTGGCACTCTGGGAGACTGAGGCAGGCGAATCACTTGAGCTCAGGAGTTGGAGACCAGCCTGAGCAAAAGCAAGACCCTGTCTCTACCAAAAATAGAAAAACTAGCCAGCCGTTATGGTGGGTGACTATAGTCCCAGCTACTCAGGAGGCTGAGGCAAGAGGATCAGTTGAGCCCAAGAGTTTGAGGTTGCTGTGAGCTAAGACACATGGCACTTCTCATTCACAGGTGAAGAGTGAGACTGTCTCCAGAAAAAAAAAAGTTAGTGGGAATGCAGATTAATACATTCATTTTGGAAAGATTTTTGTAGAACACTTAGAGATCTAAAAATGGATCTGCCATTCAATCCTATAATTCCTCTACTAGGTATATACCCAAAAGACCAAAAATCACATCATAACAAAGATATTTGTACCAGAATGTTTATTGCAGCCCAATTCATAATTGCTAAGTCATGGAAAAAGCCCAAAAGCCCATCGATCCATGAATGGATTAATAAATTGTGGTATATGTACATCATGGAATATTATGCAGCCTTAAAGAAAGATGGAGACTTTACCTCTTTCATGTTTACATGAATGGAGCTGGAACATATTCTTCTTAGTAAAGAATGGAAGAAAATTTATCCAATGTACTCAGCCCTACTATGAAACTAATTTATGGCTTTCACATGAAAGCTATAACCCAGTTATAACCCAAGAATAGGGGGAAGGGGTAAAGGGAGGGGAGAGAGGGGG